>JAOEHX010053970.1:0-13786 GCA_025448015.1 Bolborhynchus lineola | reverse complement strand
AACCTGGCCTTGAACACCACCAGGGATGGAGCATTCACAACTCCCCTGGGCAACCCATTCCAGTGCCTCACCACCCTTACGGTAAAGAACTTCTTCCTTATATCCAATCTAAACTTCCCTGATTCAACTTGGAATTCTATGATCTACGATTCATGCATCATGAAGAAACTAGTTCCCAAAGTGGTCTCCTCTGAGGATTTTTAAGAGCACATGGACCAAGACATTTTTGGCAGAGGGATGTTAATTGCATGCAACAAGGAAAGCGCTCCAGAGGAGCTGGAAAATTATGTCACCTTCCTCTACATTGAATGTTAGGAAAATCCACATGGAGCTGGACCTTCAAATGTGAGGAAGACCTCCTATCTCAGATGTAAAACAGTATTAAGTCTTCCCAGAAGAAACAACCATGTTACCAACCTCCTTCCTCCAGCATCCTCATTAAGGATGCTGGAATACCCCTGGAAGGTCCAGTGACAAGACTGCTGAAGAAAGGAGGAGATGTCTTCCCTGCAGCCATCTCTCCTCTCCTCTGCTATTTTTCATCGCCTCCTGCTTTGATACAGCAAAACAAAGAGGGAGCCAACACCAACAGCAAGAAAGAAACATCTTGTTCGTCTAAACAAGAATCTCCTTCTTCTAAAGTAGGAAAGAAAATAGTTTCCTAATAGAAGCAGGTGAGAATGGCAAACTTTGTCTCCTTCTTGGCAGCCTGAGCTGGTCCTGAAACACATGCACTGTCTCCACCCAGCCTGTCGCATACTCTTCTAAATGGTTTAACTGAACAGCTTTGTATTCCCTTCTTCTGTAACAACTGCTCTACAAGCCCCTGCTAACATTTTAAATGCATACAAATTTCAGCATTGCAAAACACGTAAACATCAGCATACTTATGGTCAGAGTAGGGTAGACCATGATAACTCCCCTGTATTTGATCTGCTGAAGCTACACAGAGGCTACACCCAGAGAAGAATCCCAAATATTTAGAGATCATTGGGGTTTTTGCAAGGGACTGAAAGAAGAAGGGCTTTCAGTGCAGTGAGCTAATGTTTGAGCTTAATGATGTAACCAGACTCTGTGCCTCAGTCCCATTTTACCTTAAGATGATAGAGCTCAAAGTCACTTACACAAAGTGAGTTAAGACCAGCTATAAAATGCTATAGATCAGTTTTACCTGTTTTCTTTTTCATTGTTTTAAAGGAGCAAGCTTGAAACAAGACGACTGTGCCTTTGCACATACAGAAGAGGGATGTGACTAGCAGAGATGCTGGGAGTGAGTACCACATTACTGAGTAAGCCAAGCAGGCTTTCTCAGAGCCTTTCAAAACTCCTAGATAGGAGTCCTGGGAAACCCATATGCAATGAGCAGAACTACATAGGAGTGGGAATAAGAGTATCTGCAACAAGCAAGTAAATCATGTAGGAGGGTGGCTAGAAGAAGATGTGTTATTTGAATGTCACACCAAGATGGAAAAGTCCCAAGGATAGCAACAAAGTCAGAAAGAAAACAGAGTGAAGCCTCATGAATTGGAGAAAGGAAAAGACTCCAAGGCAAGACACAGTATCCAAAACCTAAACCATGCCATGATGAAGTGGAAAACAGTGGCATATTTACAATTTGGATTCTTAAACACTAAATCTCTCTTCAAGCTGCAGGGGAAAGGAAAATCTCTGAGTATGTAATTATACATGAACAAAATAACAACAGAAATGGTGATTTAGAAACAACACAAAACTTTTGCTCCAAAACACAACCATCTTCGGTCTGTTGTCATTCCTCTCAGATTCAAAATATTTTAGTGAATTTGAAAAACCTCCCACACTTGCAGAGAAAAGATAGGAATTACCAAGCTGGATCTGATTCAAGGATCATCTCAACAAATGCCACGTCTCTCAAAGCAGAAAGTCCCAGATCTTGACAGAAAAGGAAGAAGGAATTTAATCACAGCCAACTGGCCCTAAAAGAAAGTCTTGCCCTGAAAAAAATTACTGGTTCACATCCTAGAAGATAAGAGTTCTCAAGTTTTAGTGGATCGTTATCAAGTTACTAAGGTCTTGGCTTGGATATGCCGTAACGCTAACTTCCAGTTTAGCAAGTTATCCTTCAGACACTAACAGAATAAGAAACATCTGAATAATAATATATTTATAGGGATCCTTTCTCCACTGAATCTGCCTTCGCAGTTTCCCCTGCTTAGAGAACATAAAACAGGACAAGAATAGTTTAAATCTAGAACTGCCAGTTAGCAACCACAGAGAGAAATAGCACCCTTTCCACCCTTGACTGCAAACCATACTTAGAAATACGGTATAGCATCAGAAATGTTTTACTTCATGTTCATTGCAAATCAAAGTAAAAACTAAATTCAAACTCACTAAAACAACCCATGAAGTAATCATCAGGAACTCACTATGAGTCTTAAAAAAAGAGCCTCAAGTCTGTGGTTTATTTATGACAATCACATTTTACAAACTTTGAGATTCCATTTTCAGGCTGAAAACAAGTACTTGCGCTGCTCTGGAATGTGCCATGTGTCTCATATAGAAACACATATTTGTAACATCTGTAGCTGTGGCAAAGGGAACTCTTGATTTCTGGACAGATGGAAAATAATTAAAACCAACTTTATTTGTATATAGTTGATGATAAGAGTCAGATATACACGATAGTTTTAACTACAACAATATGGTCATAGTTGTGTGGTCAAAGAAGTGACTGACTTCCATCTCCCTCCCCCAGATGCTCTGAGAGCTGTTTGATCCCTGATGGGTACTGTGAGTAGCCACCTCCACAGAGGAAACACGGAGGAAGGGAAACCACCGATCGTGCTCTTCTTGCTCCTCCCAACACCGCAAGTCCTCCATAAGCTGAAAATTACTGCAAACAACCCAGGAGATGAAATTCTCCTACAGGACTCCGGGTCTAACTGCAGTCTTGACCTCAGTTAATACATAGCTGTATGTTTATATTGCTTCCAAGAGCAGATACAACTATGAGGACTGACTTGCTGTTACATCTGCTGAATTAGACACAGAAAAGAGCACCTGTCAGTGACTTATGCCTGTCAAGATTGTACCACCAGACTTGCAGAGGTCAATTATACAGATCTCCAAAGGATCTGGGTCTCAAATCTCTGGTCTCTCACCAGCCAAGAGCATCTTCACACCGTCACTAATGTACGGGCTCTTCCCACCACAGGACAGTAGCCTTGGCCAGGTTATTTGCATCACATCTGTGAAGCCTTTCTCTGCTCTTGCAAAAAGGTGACTACCCTGGCTTGCAAGCCTTCCATTTTGTAAGGACAAATGCTTTAGGGACAAGATCACAGAATGCTTTGGTTTGGAAAGGCCTTTAAAGCTCATCCAGTTCCAACCCCCTGCCACGGGCAGGGACACCTTCCACTGGAGCAGGGTGCTTCAAGCCCCTGTGTCCAACCTGGCCTTGAACACTGCCAGGGATGGGGCAGCCACAGCTTCTCTGGGCACCCTGTGCCAGCGCCTCAGCACCCTCACAGAGAAGGCGGCACATCTCTGCTGCCCCTCAGCTGCCTAGACCTGCAGAAAGGACACTGCATCTACACACCCCTCAGAAACTGCTGTCTGTCATTTTACTTTAACAGTTTACCTTTCTAAAAGCCCAAATGTGCTTGTGCCAAGCTACAGGCAGGTCACAAACTGCCTCAAGCTCTTGGATGTCCTTCAAAATCAACTTACATGGAAAATCTTAAGAAGTCCTTTTGTGTCTTTGTTGTAAATATTGCTACTTTTCCCCTAAATTAGCATCCTTGTCTAACAGAAAATAAACAATGGCTGGCATGTTTTGTTCCATGTTTTGCTTCCCAGGACCCCTCCTAAGGAGGCAGACTGAGGAAACCTTGCCACGCACGACAATTCCTGCTGCGAAGGAAAACACTGGTACATTCTGGAGCAGGACGTGAATACAAACTACATGCATTAAAGAAATGAGCCTGTAGCAGCATGATACGTGATAAGCAGAGATAAACATGGGCAGAGAGCCAGAACTGGTTGTCTGCTATTCTTGGATTAGCCTTGATTCTGTGGGCAATAAAAACAAGAGGTAACTCCTATGGTTCATTCCAGCAGCTACACTGGCAATCTAAAACAACCCATTGCTATCTGCAAGCAGATTTGTCTGGGGACTGAGCAGTTCTTCACTATCCAGTGCTGACGTTCCTCCTATTATACTCCATTCCCAAAAGCACTCGGAGGATTGAGATAACAGACCTTTTACTTATGACTTCAATCTGATTTGCCAACATGCATATGTTAAAAACATATGCTGATTCTCCAGCCAAAATCAATGCGCCAGATTCAATCGTAGAACTGATTTTCAGGGCCCAGTTGTAATATCCTGCAGGCAGAGCATTGCCTGAAGTTCCTGAGTTACAACTGTATGAACAAAGAGCCACAAAGAGAAATATTTTGGTGAGTGTTGGAATGCTGAAAACTGTTTAAATAATTGTAACTGGAAAAGTTTGTTCAGCTGAACAGAGATCATCCTCACCAAAGCAAAGGGAATAAATAGGCAAAAGTTTCCTACTCACTTTACAGAACAGGCTGAAACCTAATTAGTATTTCAAAAGAGAAATTATGAAAGACAAAACAGTGGTGTCTAGAGGCTAAAATTCCAAGGTTAGAAGAAGACACTTCCATTTTCAGGACTAAAAGTTGATGAAACTTCCATTTTTCTAATGGCTTGACTGATGTTATACTTCTGTGCCATGTCACGCTACTGTGAGCGCGGTCTTCCTGTATCACTGGTCTCACCTGATGCTGATGTGTTTCTTTAATGAAAATCTAAGTAATCTTTTGGCTTTTCACATTCCTGGAGTCTGAGAAGCTCCAGAAATCAATTTGGCATGAAGGCATGAGAAACACACCAATATGCGCAGATGAAACGAACTGATTTTGGAGCCCTCTTGAGCGCAAAAATGTAATGTGTGGTACCCACTCCACCCAATAGTGTAATTATCCAACCCAGGTTCTTGCTGCTATACTACAATCAGAGAAAGTCTCACAAACCAGCTAAAATGTTCCTGAATAAAAGGAAATCAAGACCACAGGTGTAACATTTGTGAATGAACAGCCTTCTCTCAAAGCCAGTATTAGATGAGATACCTAAGATCTGTCACAAATGAAGGATAAGGAGGAGGAGTAACATTACTGCTGGATGAAATGGATGACAGTGTGCATTTTGAAACTACTATTTTGCAAGAGAACATCACTTTGACCTAATGGCAAACTGCTCAATGAATATATTTCACCCATATTCAAGATGTCTCTGTTTTGTTCCTCAGTTCTTGTCGTAAAATACTGAAGAGCTGCTGTGCAGGAATGGAAAGAGAGGTCTGTTTCATGCAAAGATTTTTGGTACCAGTGGTAACTGAATGTGCTTCTGTTTTTTACTGGAAAGCCCAATGAGTTATATATTTGCATTTTGCCTTAATTAAATAAAGTGCCACCTAGCTGTATACAGTTATATCTATAGATATGAGAAATATAAGCAATAGAAGCATCTTGAACTTAAAGAAAACAATTGTGAAGTCATTCCTTCTATGCCAGAATAGAAATCCCCTCACTCTTCCATTTTGTATTTAATATTCCCAGTTTCAAATTCTTTTTATGCTTCTATCACTGTGATTTTTATGGTCATATCAATGAGCCTAAAAAGCATGACAAATGGTAGATGTAACTGCTTTTAACTACAGGAGTCTGATAGGCAGATTTGATTGGTCAGGCTCAAATTCTTTCAGTTTCCAGGTATCCTAAATTTGGAGTATTAATGCATTGAATTTCAACATTTGGAGCTGCAGTGCTTCTCAGATGCCACAAATTCCAGCTTTCAGCACTAGTCCTTGGATCTGCCAACAGTGCTGCTGAACAGCCTCCGGCTTTGACTGTTACAGTGTATGAATTTCATATAATAGTCTGTTATATATATAAAATATGCATACCTGCAGGAGATTTTTCAGCAGATAACAGTTTGGCCTAGGCAAGAACAATGTAGACACATGTAAAGTCACACTAAGAAGATTTTACCACCTTGGGTATTAGTACCCTCCTGACATCTCTACTGAACTACAAGAACTATGTTGCCTTCTTTTAGGAAAAGGTCTAAAGATCCATGGCCAGAGTTGTAGAGTTCCTCTTCTAATGAATTTATGTGCTGCAGACAATAGGCATAGCTGATAAAATACAATGAACTTTGGCCGGCCTGGTCTCAAGTCTTTCAAACACTGTCAGCTCATAAAGATGACTCAAGTGCTCTCCCAGTACCTCCAGAAGGACAATGTTATCCACATATGCATTGCAGAATGTAGCAGGTAACTTCAACTGTTCCTCAGAACAAATTATTTCTAAATGAAAAGTAGAGGGAATCTCCATAAACAATGATCTTGCAAGATATGTAAAGGCACTTATCTTCAAATCTTGACACCACCATGCATGCAGTTGCCAAGACTACTAGCACAAACAGGAGGCAACTTGTCACACTACCAAAGCTTTACATCCCATCTATTCTGAACTACAGAGTTGCAGATTTTATGCTGAGTTTGCAAACAGCTGACTAAAACACTGCCAATGTTGGTTTATACCCATGACATCTGCAGTACAGGCTAGGAGACAGATAAAAAACCCAACTGTCATCCAACTCTCAATATCAAGGTTATCTGTTTCCCCATCTCTCTCTCTAAAGAGTGCACTTAATTAATACATTAATTTAATCTTCTATTAATAGATCAGATAAAACTAATATGGGGTAAGGGAATGGAGTTTTCTTATACACAGTTAAAACCTGTTCTTGCAACAGGTCCAACCTGGTTCATTTTGACCATTGCAGAGGGTGCAGCCTTGTGGTTACTACAGGAACACAGAAGAATTTCAAGCTCCAGCTCATGACCAGCATGACAAAATTAATAAGCTTTATTTCCAATACCTAATTACAAGGTTATTTTTGCTTTTCAGCCCCATTACAATCCTGCTGCCACAGAGCAGATCTAAAACCACAGAAGCATCGATGAATGATATGTTAAAAGTGACAATTAAACATACATCAATTCTAACCCCAAGTGCAATGTGCACAATTATTCTTTTTCCGCTTGTTGAAAAATGTTATTCAAAGTTTTCATCAGCTCTACGCTTCATTACCTGTTGCTTGTGTGTAAACCTTTCTATCAACACCCTGTGCTCTGCACTCCAAACACAAAGGAAGAGTAATCGGTAAAATATATACAAAACCTGGGAAACACCTCTTCCCAGAGTTTTTACCTCAAAAAACCATGAAGAAACAAAATTACTTGACAAATAAACTAGTTTTCATTTGCCATTCTTCATAGGAGTACTTCTGGGCCTCAACTGTGTGAATAAAGAGGTAAACAGCTTACATTGGGGTGAATGCCCTTTCTACGTGTACAGGCAGATTGAGCTTGGCCACTTACCCTTAAGCGTATTTAGTATCACAACAGAGTTTAGCAGACTAAAAGAGTTAATTAAACTATTGTAACTTCTTGAATAAGGAAGAATGGAATGCCCAGATGGAAAGTCATTTAAGGAACACATGTTTCTGTGATGTTCTAATGCACCAAGTCTTTGGAGAGATCCTTCCTGAAGAATCTGGCAGCCACAAGAGGGAACTGAGCGTGGACTTCCTGGCACAGGGCAGTGTTCCACAGAGGTAACCCCTAATCACACAGTCTGGATGCTGGAAGCAATGCAATTACAGCAAGGTACATATATAACACAGGTTATATTAGCATGAAATTATAACATGACTAATGTGCTCATAAACTTCTCAACTAGCTTAACTATCTTCTAATACTGTATCATGGACAACTCATCCTTTCCTGCTGGGAAAGCCTATCAATACTGAAGTACCTGTCTCAGAAGAACAACGTGTTTCTCTGGAATGATCTTTTGCATTTCAGAAGAGGTGAGGAATGGCCACGTGAATGCCTTATGGTAGCAGAGAGTTTTCCAGCAAGCCTAGGATAGAAACTTCCAGCTTCTGTCTTCCCCCCTCTCTTCTCTAGCCATTTTGATATACGTTCTATTCCACGGAAGAACTCTGGGTACAAACTCTTCAGTGGAATTCAAGTTCCCTGCAGCTAACTCCAGGCTGAAACTACACCTTTCAGCAGCATTACTCCAGATTTACAACGATAAGCAGTAAACACAGCTTCATCTCTTTCCTCTCTAAGCAAACACGTTAAACCAGCATGCAAAGAATCAACACAAGGTTGTTTAGCCCTTGAATCCATGAGCCAGGGCTGAATCAGCTCAGACATGCAACTCATTTGAATAGGATTTGTCTTGCAGAGCAGACATGCTTTTTAAAACAGTCAGCTCAGCATTTACTGCAAAAACATGTGATGAAAACAGTGCAGTTAGCTTCATAAGTGACCACCAGGTCATGGCAGTACATTCGCTTGTAAGTATAAGACAAGGAAGTGCAAAATGGCAGGGTCTCCTTTAAAAAGGAAACAAAGCAGAGACATACCAATCTAGGGTTACCCCAGGGAAAGCTTAGTTTGTAATCTCCATAAGGTCAAAGAGAAAGAACGATTGTTGCTATTATCATAAATTATACCCAGAAACATTTACTCTTCAGCAGAGCTCAACTCTGAGTTCTCTGCTACAAAGATGTCAAGAATAGTAAGAGTGAAACCCCCACCAAGCTGCCAGCCCTGGCTGCTGCACAGCAACAGCTCAGAATCGCACCTTTATTTGGTGTGGCCTTTGTTAAGCACCAGCTAACTCCTTCCTCAGGAAACAGGCAAGTTCTGCAAGTGAAGGGCTGTAATTTAGTCCAATAGGAAATAATATTAACTTCAATTGGAAGCAGCAATTACTGAAAACGAAGCAATCTGTTGGCTTGCAACCACCATTGCTCTTGCAATACACTCAGAGCCCTCCATCCACAGTTACTGCTCTTTACTTAGTTACAAGAGCACTACGTTGGTATCATGATGCTGTCTTTAAAGATCTACAGGAAAAATGGAGACAGGATGATCTTAAATGACAGCAAACCAGCAAGGCTCAAGTAATGAAACTGAGACTCTTGGCCAGTGCTCTACAATTTTCACTGTCCAGAAGGTGGGAAAAGAAGCCAGGAGACCTTGTCTTACTGATTTCTTTCTTTCTAAACTGCCTTTTAGTACCAGTTTCAACATGATTTTTAATGCTGTAACAGTTTTAAGTTTCCCTGGATGATTTTTCCTTCATTTTTGATGCTAGCTTGCTGCTCAGTTGTCTTCTCTTGAAACAGCAAACTACAAGCAATACACAACATGGGGTGCCTACAGGCACTGAAGATTCCTGTTGGTACCAGCCCTGGCAGCTGAGTTGCCAGGCTCTCATTTTCTTGCACCTTCTTTTTTATCTGAACATATGGAATCTTAAGAGCAGAAGCCAAGAACTTAAGCATGGACTTCTTTACAGTAGTTACAATAATTACTACAGCTGTAGTTGTAGTAATTGCAGGGTGGTAGCACACAGACATACATGCACAATGGCTGCCATCTCTTCATTGCCAAACCAGGCAGCCAAAAATCATCTATGCAGTTTTCAGGCCTGTTTACAAATAGGGACATTCACCAGAAATGGCTTATGTCAAAGACAGTCTTTTTGGGGATTTCCAGCAGGCACTGAGATCTACTGTAAAGTACCCATGAAAGCAGAAAGTGGTATTTTTCAAACCAATGTTTTGTAACTGAGAGGGCAAAGACTGTCAAATGCCTTATTACTTCTCTAGGTAGGTGGTAAGGACCAATTGCTGCCTGCTGTCTTCTTGCATAGCCAGGTAGATACCTATCAATGATTAGGAAGTTACCAGGCTGACGCATGTAAAACAACTTTAAGAGACAAATCCTGTAATTAGAACCACAGACCAGCTGAGGTTGAAAGGCACCTCTGGAGATTGCTTAGTCCAAACCTCCTTGCTTAAAACCAGGGTCAGCTAGAGTAGGTTGGCCAGGACCATGTGAAACTGGTAATCTCTCAGGTGATCTGTCTCTGTATCTGTAACATTCTCAGACCATCCTTCACCATTGTCCATGGAAATCAGTGCAAGCAGCAGGAAGGTTTCTAGACTGCCTGAGAGCTGGTGTATGGTTTCACATATGTCTACGTATGTTCTTTTTTTACCTGTAATTTTCCTTGTGTGCCAAGGCTGGCAGAGGAAAGCAGTCTTGTTTGCCCTCCATAAAGTCTGCTTGGAGCTGTTCAATCCCATCTACAGGGAGATTCTTCTCCTTGGTACTTTGCAGAGAATTTAAATGATCTATGTTTGTACCACACCCCTGCTCCAATATAGAAAGATCAGAAGATACAGGCTACTTTGGAAACCCTCCAACAACACTACAAATTGCTTAGAGTCAGTAATGGGGAAGAAAGGCTGGTCTGTCCCAGGTGTGAGGTAGCGGAGTTTAGAAGTAATTGAGCAGTGGTTGCTTATGCAACAACAGAAAAGACAGAGGCAGGGAAAAAAAGAATTCAGAGTAGAGGGCATTGCCAGCTTCAGCAGTTACACTTGGACGGATTTGATCCTCAGGGTTTGCAATTAATTCCCTTCAATACTGCCAAGGTTATCCCTCACATTCCGATTTTGCAATCAGAATCATAGAACGGTTTGGGTTGGAAAGGACCTCAAGATCATCCAGTTCCAAGCCCCTGCCATGGGCAGAGACGCCTTATGCTAGAGCACATCGCCCAAGGATCTGTCCAACCTGGCCTTGAACACTGCCAGGGAGAAGCATTTGCCACTTCTTTGAGCAACCTGTGCCGGTGCCTCACCACCCTCACAGTAAAGAACTTCTTCCTTATATCTAACCTGAAATTCCCCTGTTTCAGTTTAAATCCATTGCCCCTTGTCCTGTCGCTATGGTCTTTGAACTATGTAAGAAATGAACAATTCAGAAAATTCAGAGTTTTGAAAACACTTCAATAGATGACGCAAAATAAAGGCAGGAGCATTACCAGGAGCCCAAACATAACTATTGGCTGTCACCTATTGACTTGAATGGGACTTTAAACTTCACAAAGCCAGTGCTGTGGTGCTCAGAGCATGCATGGACACACATACACAGAGTAATAAACACCTAAATATTGCATCCTGGATATCTCTTCAGTCTGTCAGTTAGGACACCAGGAGCACTATGTAGAAGGAGTCCCACTAGCACAGGTTCTGACTGTTAAAAAGTCAGCAATTCCTAAGTATTTCTGGTATTTTTCTGGCTATATATTACTGTAATGTGTACTGAGATGTCACCATAGAGAGCAGGAAGGTGAAAGCTGCTCACCACAAGTGTGATAAAGCTACTGACTCCTGTTAAATCACATCTTCTCAATTCTGGAATCTGTGGAAGTTATTCAATATATTGCAACTATTTAGTATGGGCTCAGCAAATCCATAATCCTGCCTAAGGTCAGGAACAGCACTGCCAGTGAGCAGTTAATTTTAGTCAATAGATACACACTGATTGTAGTTTAACTGGCCTGAGAAATAGGGTCACTCACTCTATCGTCCTTCTGAATGAGTATCTCAAAATCACAACTAAGTCTGATGGTAACTGGCTGAATCTGAAACAGGCAACAATACAGGATAACAGATTCTCTCCTTAATGTTGGTAGAGGAATCTGATCTTACCTGTTTATATCCCTCTTATTCTTCTAATAAATCTACCAAACTAATCTTTCATCAATAGCAAATAGCTCTTTTTAATTCTTTAAAACAAAGAGGGACACATTTTTGTGTCACTCTGAACAAGCAATTTCATGATAGCACAGTTCAATGTCAGGCTTACTTCTGTTCCCCTATATTTATTTAATCAATATCTTTGTATCAAAATAGTTGGTGAGAGGGGGGTAAAATCAATGGGACTATTGCATGGGGATGGGACAGGAATATGCTCACTGGTACATCTTTCTGTAATCACACCATTGACTTCGGGGATACTCCAAGCGGATTTAAATACATAAACATGAATATATGATTACAGCATTATACTCTCTGAAGGCAAATGACTGAATAAGGGTCTACTTTTATTATTCCTATATACCTAGTCATGACTGTTGAGGCAGCTGCAGACAGACAGATATTAAGATCTCCCAGACAAGAGATCCCAGAACTTCTTTTACTGCAGACCTTTTCAAAGACACAGCTCATTGAACTAAGCGTATCAAGTTCTATTCCTGATGAGGCATGGTAACAATAGGGTATGGCTGTAAAATGGAAGAATGCAGACATAAATATATTAAATTTGAATTAGGAAAGGCTAGGCCACAGATAAATCTGAAAGACAGACAATGATGTAGCTATTGCACTTCATAAAATTCCATAAACCTGCAGTTAAAAAGAGTAGAGGGGGGAAAAAAGCCTCATGACAGATCAATGAGAGTCTGGAAACATCCATCTGCAGAAAAGATTTGTCCTGAAAAGCCTAAAACTGGCTCTGAATGCAGTGATACTCCTCAGTGACGCTGAGGATGCAGCTCAAGCAAAGGGCTCAGCAGCAGGCTCTACAGGTTATTCCTGATTTTCCTTTCTTTTCTGCCAGTTGGATGCCCATGTAAGACTTTATGGAGACAATTCACATGAATAACTGGGATGTTAGTCTTCTCTTTAATATGAATTGATATCATTGTATAAACTTGATCCATGCGACCAAATTACTCTTGTCTCAGGCAATGTTGGAATGAACATTAGTTGTGCCAGGGGAAGATATAGGGGAAGAAAGCAGCTAACCATGATGGAAAGAGCTGAAGGCTCTAATTATTTCTAATGATACACCTAAAGATCATCAGGGAAAAAGGAACTAGGATCAAAGTGATGCTTTTTCAATTTAGAAAACATGATGAGGAGACCATTTTCATCAGACGATCACCTGGGATTAGAAATAGCCAGAGCACAGGGGCTCTTCATTTGCATCCATCACTGCAAGGCTCTTGATAGGGAAACTGTGCCAGAAGGCACTTGAAAAGTAGCACTGTAGGAAAGCAGATGCACAAACTACTTGGAGATTATTCTTCTCTCAGTAGAAGTCAGTGATGTGCCTCTGATGTATCTGAGGACAGACTGCATTTTACAAAGTATGAAAGATAAAATAAGGTTGTAAGGCCGCTGCTCTACTCAGTCTGGTCTAAACAACAGTGTTTGAATCTAAGGAGCACAATAGGCCAAAATGCAAACTCGATCACCACTGAATCAGGAGGTGCTCAGACAGGACTTTGACACTGTATCAGGAGCTATTAATTTAGCTCCATCTCTGTTTTCCATGCTAGCCAGAGTAAATTTGGATTATATGCCACAGGACATTAAACACCAAATGTTCTAGCCAATGATGATTTAAATCAATACCTTAAATACTGGAAGAATATAGCATTGAGCAAACAGCTCTCCAAAATAGCATGAAAGGGCTGCAGTCTTCTGGCAGCATCAGATGCATTTTTTGTCCTTTCTCTATAAGTAATGTCTCAGAGCAGGCATTGCTGGAAATCTTCCACAGAGAGAAAACCCAAGTAGACAGCTCAGCTCCTTCCTCCTCCTGCCCAGCTGCTGTGGCACAGGACAGTAGGCACTAGTCCATTTCTCCTGCTTGACCCTACTCAAAAATAGAATCATAGCATGGTTTGGATTGGAAGCAACCTTGAAGCTCATCCAGTTCCAACCTCCTTCCACTGGAGCAGGGTGCTCCAAGCCCCTGTGTCCAACCTGGCCTTGAACACTGCCAGGGATGTGGCAGCCACAGCTTCTCTGGGCACCCTGTGCCAGCGC
>JAOEHX010053969.1:0-50578 GCA_025448015.1 Bolborhynchus lineola | reverse complement strand
CAGTAAAGAACTTCTTCCTCATATCCAATCTAAACTTCCCCTGTTTCAGTTTGAACCCGTTACCCCATGTCCTATCAGTGCAGTCCCTGATGAAGAGTCCCTCCCCAGCATCCCTATAGCCCCCTTCAGATACTGGAAGGCTGTTCTGAGGTCTCCACGCAGCCTTCTCTTCTCCAGGCTGAACAGCCCCAACTTTCTCATCCTGTCTTCATACGGGAGGAGGTTCAGGCCCCTGATCATCCTCGTGGCCCTCCTCTGGACTTGTTCCAACAGTTCCATGTCCTTGAAGTAGCTTTTGTACCTGCCTGTGGGTACCAGGACATGAGTGTGCCTTGCCATTCTTGTTTTTCCTGGAGACAGTGCAGCCCCACCCCTCACGTTTGAAGGATCATTTAAAAGCTCTCAGAAGGATTTTCCTAAACTGACACTGATGGCCTGGATGTCCTCCCAGACTGGGGATGTTTCTGGTGAGCACTGCCTGTGGTGCCGCTGCTGCCTGGTCTGGGAAAACGGGGAACACAGAAGAGGCAAAGACCGTGCGTGCACCGCAAGTGGAAGCAGATGCTGAAGTGACCTGGTTTGGCTTCTGAGCTTGTGCTTTCTTGGGGGGTTGTCTCCTCACCACCCTCATTGAGCCTTGCCCCGCTTAAGGAGGGCTTGTCTGCCACACCAGCAGCAGATTGCAGAAAGCCCAAGCAGCCATATGATGCCGTGTGCTCTGTGACTGTAGATTATGTCTGATGTAGAAGATGCACTCTATTTATTGGGATGATGATGTACAGATTAGTGTTCTTGAAAGGCATTACTGTGTACTTGGGGAAGAAAAATGATGGCATAGCCCACTGCAGATTAATATAATTAGCAGATAAAAAAATCCAGGCTGAAGTTGGGTACCCACTATCCACTGTATTCAGTGGGATTTGGCCACATAACTCTCTGGGGTTGTTTCTGATCCTTCCTCCTGCGATGCACAATGTCTGTGAGCCATTTGCTTCCTTCGTCTCTGTTCATACAGTTACTGTTGGTACCACGTCAGCGGGTAGTGCTGCCTTTACAAGATCAAGGTCTTTGCTGCGCCCAGCACAGCTGTAGACCTGGAATTGTGCTGACATTTGTGGTCCTCTGTGCCATTTTGCAATGTAAGAGTTTCATAAAGTGTAAATTATATTTATTCATGTTTATGAGTAGCAATAGAGGAGCACAAAAACTGTCCTAAGAGGCAAGCTAGCACCAAGTCTTCAAGATGGTGTCAGAATCATCTATTGTGATAAATTCCTATCTCTAGTCCTGAAGAGTATACTTGAATGATTTTTGAGCTTGAAAAGCTTTCACAGCTGAGATTGTCACAGAAATCACTGCCTTCTGCAGCAAAGTTTTAAGTAAATTCTGGCATGTTAGAATCTGCAAGTTTAGGAGCCTTGGGGGGTGTAAACTTGTTGCTGAAAGTTAAAGCAAGAGCGGGAGCCCAGAGGTCATTTTTATTGCTTTTTTCCTCCCAGGAAAAAAAAATACTCTGACCTCCTCCCATCAGCTGAGCTTCAGCAGTAAACCACAGAGACAAGCAAAGCAAGAGACTCTGCTGGTGATGGGATAATAACTCTGTGCTTCGATAGGATCATGATGCTGGTTTTCTACAAATATTGGCCACTTTAGTTATTAACTTGAGCTGCGCTACTTGCAAAAACAGTTCTGTAGTGGTATATGGCACGTGTTATATTGATCTTTAAAGTAGTTTTGTCTCACTTTGAGAGTGGAAAGATGAATAATGTAATGCCTGTGAGTGACGCTGTGAAAAAGAAAGGTGTTGATGCATGCTTTCCTGCTGTATGGGACCAGATGCCAGAATGACTTCTTCCTTGAGCTGTTTGCTTTCAGACACAGTACAGGTAACTCCAGAGGTGAGAAGCTCTATCTTTAAAACAAACAACTAAACAGACAGAACCAAAGCACTGCAAGCCTAGAAAAATATTATGGAGATGCACGTTTCCAGCATGAGGTGGCTTACATGGTCCATGCACCATGGACAGCCTTCCACAGCCAGTCTTTTTGGACAAGGCTGGCTTGTGCTCAGGTGCCGCAGCCCAGTATTACAGGTTGATGTCCTGAGCCTCACCTCTGTTTGCATGCCCCGGGTTTGGAGATCTCTCCTCTGCATGCACACATGCTTTCACAAGTATGTAGCAATGAATAAACTGTTGCTGATCCTGCTGGGATTTGGACCCAAGGTTGTAACATACACTCTCTGTGGCAGGTTTCCGGCAGCACATTCAGACAGGCTGTTTTCTAGTTCCGATGGGCATGCCAGCTGTACACTGCATACCTGACACTGAGGAGTGATGCGAGGGATGATATGTCTACACTAGTCAACTGGAGCAGGCAGGGACATGGGCACCAGCCTGGCTATGATGTGTGCTCTGTCTGGGAGCTGACTTGCTTTTCGCTGTACCAATGAGCATTTTCCTATCCGGTGTCAGCATGTGCATCAAGGCAGGGGATAGAGATTCTTCCTCCTGGACAGTGTGGACCAGTCCCTAGGAAAGACAAGATTTCAGCTGCATGGATGCAAGCAATGCTGTGCTGTTTGCCTGTTGACAGACATCAGGCCTTAGCATCTTCTGTTTCAAAATGCAGAAGTGCCTTTCTGTTTAATAATACAGAAATACAGATTAAATGTTTCTTGCATGAAATTGAAGAGTTGATTTGCCAAGTGTCCTTTCAAGTCTTGTGTCCCCCCTTGACTTTCAGTCATTTGGAAGTTGTTCCTGTGCGGTGCTTAGCAAGAGTTATCACCGGGATCCTAGATGACATGGCAGAGCGCTTCAGTTGCAGAAAACAAGCTCCTTTCCCGTTTTTCAAAGCTTTAGCTTTTCAAAAACTACTCCTGGAGGGTTTGGATTTTCACATAATGCAGTCATAAAACAACCCTTGTTCTGTGCAACAGGGGGAAAAAGGGAGGCAAAAATATTTAAGCATGACTTAGCAATATCCAGAGAATTAAACCAAAAAAGAATTCCTTATTATGATGATAAAAGTTGGCAGCTTTTGGTAGCTTGCAGGAGCTTTTGGATAAGTACTTCATGATCTTCCTATTAAATCCCAGAGTCCCCCATGGATTCTTCTTGCAAGGCCATTTTATTGTTTTGTTAAAGCATATACCACCGCAGAGCAGGAGGAGTTGGAGTGCTGCAGTCCGCTTCTGCTTCACAACCTCCTCACTCAAGGTTTTCTCTTTTCTTTTGCAGGCTGTGTATATGTTTTATGCTTTGGCGATTGTCTGTGATGATTTCTTTGTCCCTTCGTTGGAAAAGATTTGCGAGGTAAGTATTAGAAGATTGTAGCAGTTACTTAACCTCTAGCAGCAATTCTTCTCAAGAGCCTCAGAACATGATGGTGGTATGTTTACTGTTGTCCTAGTATATTCCCCAATTCTTGTTTATTTGCTCAGCACAGTGTGTGTGTGCTGGCCTAGCTTTGTGTTCTTGCTCGCGGGAGAGGGGCTGGGAGTCTACTGATGGGTAAACTCGGCTGAGGCTCTTTCTTGAAAAGGTAGCAGTGGCTCTGAAATAGTAATTCCTATATCTGCATCATAGCACTGCTTTAAAATGGGAGCGATTTATAACATAGTGAGAAACACGTTCTTTGGAACAGGGATTCACAGCCTGAGCCACACATGGTGGGTTTCCAGAAGTGCTGCCTGCAGCGTGGGAGCTTGTTCTGTGCTCTGTGGCTTGCTGCTGATGTGCTCCTGCCTCTCTAGCTGAGAAACCCTGCCCCTGAGGTAGGATCCAGGTGGCAGAGACTGTGAGAGAGCTGGGATGTCATTTGTGCATCATGTGGGGAACAGCACTTTGGTTCAGTTACAGCTTTGGGCATGTCATAGAATCACAGAGCAGCTAGGGTTGGAAAGGACCTTAAGATCATCCAGTTCCAACCCCCCTGCCAGGGGCAGGGACACCTCAAACTAAACCATGCCACCCAAGGCTCTATCCAACCCTGCCTTGAACACCACCAGGGATGGAGCATTCACAGCTTCCCTGGGCAACCCATTCCAGTGCCTCACCACCCTCACAGGAAAGAATTTCTTCCTCATATCCAATCTGCAGTTCTCCTGGGATTTGGGAGGTGATAACTTTTTATTTCTTGATTTCTGCATGGAAATACTGATCCACAGGGTGTTTCTGAGTTTCATGTACCATTAACTTGGAACTTAGAGACTCCCAAGGGTCAGACTGGGAAAGTAAAAAATGCACAGGAGAGTTTACAAGTGTTGGTGTTTAAAACCAAACCAAAAGCACACCCAGGAAGGGGGAGATGCCAGGCTCTCAGCTGGCTGCCTGAGAGGTGGGTCCTGCACTCATGTGGGTCCTGGACCTGTGGAACTGGAGGAATGCATCCTGCTGCCCAACCAGTGAGGACCTGCACACCACCAGTGCATTCACACTGGGGTTTACCAGCTCCAGGTGCAGCTGCCAGCAGCCCGCTCCGCTTAGTGAGCAGACCTGCACCATAGCTGGGCTCTCTGCTTGGACTTTGGTTAGAAATGAAGTCAAGAAGGACACAGAGCTGTTGGAGCAAGTGCAGAGGAGGCCACGAGGGTAATCAGGAGTTGGAGCACCTCCTATATGGAGCCAGGCTGAGAACATTGGGGCTGTTCAGCCTGGAGAAGAGAAGCTGTGTGGAGACTTCAGAGCAGCCTTCCAGTATCTGAAGGGGGCTACAAAGATGCTGGAGAGGGGCTCTTCATCAAGGTTCAGACTTAAACAGGGGAAGTTCAGGTTGGATTTAGGAAGAAATTCTTTACTCTCAAACTGGGAGCAGATGGGTCTGTGCAGCACTGGCTCCTCTTACAGCTCTGCCTTGGGCTCTCTTAGTCACCTGTGGGTCCTATATCCACCCTGAACTTCCCCTGTTTAAGTTTGAGCTCATCACCCCTTGTCCTATCACTAAGGTCCCTGATGTGAACTTAGCAATAGAACAACAGTTGAACATACTCGGATTAGGAAGATACTGTTGAGAAGCAAGATACTGTGTCATTAGAGATTATCAGTATGGGTCATATAAATGGATCAGAATTTTAATATTCATGTTGCTTCTAGATTCTCTCAAGAAAGGTGTTTTTCTCAGCCCCTAGGTGACCGTTTGGGGCATTTGAGTCCCTTTATCAATGTATTTTAAGCATAATTAAGCATTTTTGTAATTACATGATGCAAAAGAAATACATATTTCTATTTCCTGCTCCAACTCCTTGTGATTTTATCAGTCCAGAATGGCTTGCCTTTTCATGGTTTGTCCTTGGTATTAGCGCTCAAGTATGCATGGGAAGAGGCTCGGGTCACTTCGCAAAAGCCTCTGCAGCCTTTGGACATATGAACTCTTGGCTGATTTTCTAGCAAAGGAAAGGTTTTATCACTGCCTGATATCCACAGATGCTACCACCAACCAAGACCGCCTGAGTCCTCTTCCGTCACCTAATAAGGCCTGGGATGTTTTCAGGGGTGTTCACTTGTTTGTTAACTCACAAAAAATATTGGAGAGGGAGAGAGAGGGGAGAGAGCCCTTTGCAGGAATCACATCCAAGAGGTTCTACTGGGTATGGCAGTACATATGATTGCAGCTTGCCTTGCGATCAACCATAATTGGTAGTGACTTGCTGCAGACCCAAGATCTACTACCAATAACCCCACTATTTACAATCCTACAGTCATATCCAGCACAAAAGAAATTGGACCTCTTGCCTGAAGGCTTTTATACTCTTGGAGAGCAAACAGCAGCAGTTCCACAGTGGATCGTAGTTTAGATGCACTAACTCAAAAATCAACACCCTTTTTCTGGCTTAGCTTCTTCTAGCTTGGAAAGTGGTTATTGAGTTGAACCAACAAGGCATTTGCACTCCCAGATGCTTGTGCTGAGATGAGAATTTGCTCCAGAATGCTTGCTATGGTAGACAGTCACACTCTTAGTTCAGATGTACTTACATAAATTCCTGATTGTCAGTTGTTTTCTAAGCTAACTTGTACTTTCCTGTGTTATTGGTGTAGCAGAGTGTTTACATGCCACAAATAATGTCATACATCAATTGGAAGCATTTGTCTGCAAATACCAGAGCACATATCTGCCTCCTGCATAGCATGCTGCATTTTCTGCTCTACTGTATTAACTTAATCATCATCTGCATTGCAATAAATTATCTAGGAACTGTCCTCGAGAGAACCTACTATAGGTTTAAATTAACCCATCCCCACAGGTAGTCATAGAATCACAGAATAATTTTGGTTGGAAGGGACCTTAAAGCTCATCTAGTTCCAACCCCCTTGCAGTGGGCAGGGGCACCATCAACTAGATCAGGTTGCCCAGAACCACATCCAGCCTGGCCTGGAATGTCTCCAGGGATAGCACATCAGCTGGTTTCCTTGGCTGATGGTCTTGTCTTTCAGAAGACACCATCAAGTTGCAGACCGGCTGTTGTAGGATGATTATGTCTATATTTCCATAGAGAATCCTGCAGAAGAAACTGGCCTTTGGGGATCTACTTCTTGTCCTGACTTCTACAGTAGCTTTAATTCTATATAAAATAATTTTCCATATTTAATCAAGTTCCACAAGCTTTTATAGCAGTGCAATGATGTCGTGGTCTCCCGCTTGAAAAGCACTCCTACTGAGGGCACCTCTTTCCCTTTTTCCTTGTTCCCATAACAAGGGGAAGAGGAAAATGCAGATTTTCTGTTATACATGTACAGTCAGTGGATACAGTTACATTCTCTTATTGGCCCAGGACATCCTTCAAGGGATCTCCAATCCAGATAAGGTTGGTGGGAGGATTTCTGCAATCTTGTCTCTGTGCAAATTTGCTTTGGTAACGATAAAGTTGCAGCAGCACGGAGGGAGGAGAGAGGGGGGAGGCTTCCTGCATCAGGTCCGGCTTGGAGTGCTGCTTGGAGCAGTTTTGGTGGGGAAATCTCCCACCACCCTGAGCTGCCTTCCCTCGCTCATACCACGGCAGCCACACATGTGTGAGCAAGACAGCTCTGTGTAGTAACAGCTCAGCACTTTATGGCTGTGTGGTGAGGGATGGCTTTTTATAGGTACTCATTAAACTGTGGAAGGTGCCAGCAAAGCATGTGGGCTGTAACAACCTCAGTGTGTTTGCTGAACAGTGGCTTGTGCAGATGGAGCAGTGGGAATGCAGAAAACTTAAAGGAAGTAATTAACCAAGTAAATCTTTGGAAACAGCATGTACCAATGATGATTTCATAGAGTACTAGGTCTTTTCCCTTCCAGAACCCCCTGGTTTATATAGTCCCTGGGCACTGCAAGGGGAAGGCTGTAGAAGGTAAGCATCCTCAATGGCCATCCAAGTGTAAGGAGCTGGGGAGGCGTTAAATGTCCAGGGAAGGCAGCTGGGGGCAAATCAAGTCTGAGCTCCAGCCCTAACCTTTATGGCCAAATAAGTGCAACCAGCTGTGTATTGTGGAGTCACAGAGAAGATAAAGGGCCGTGACTGGTGAAACTGCCTGGTTGTTGCCCAGAGTGGTGCTCTTTCTGTCCTCTGTAAAGGGTATCACTGCCACAACCTGCCCTCTCTACCAGCAGGTGCTCACTTAAGTAGCCAATTCCCGTGATGACTTTTTCCCCTGTACGTAAGTGCTATTAACATAAAACTTCACACACATGGGCAGTTTCCCACTCTATGCTTCTAGTTGAATTCCTTCAGCCTCCCAGTGTTGTGATCAATGTCTCTGATGTGTTTTTCTGCAGCGCTTGCATCTTAGTGAAGATGTGGCTGGGGCAACTTTTATGGCCGCAGGAAGCTCTGCTCCTGAGTTGTTTACATCTGTCATAGGTAACTAAATGCTGCTGCTTCTTGAAACCTCCATATTTCCATGCCTGTTTTTTGGGAGTTGAAATGAGATTGCTGAGTGCCTGTACCATTCATTTATAATCCCTGGACCTTCCCTTGTGGGCACACATAGGATTAATTGTGGGGAATCCTCACTAGATGAAGTAGCTCTGAAAAGGTGACATTATCCCACAGCAGGGCTGCCTTGGAAATGGTTTGATGTGACCCTGTCAAACCAGGGCCAGCAGGGAGGTCACTATAACTGTCTGTTAATATCCCCCTCTGTAGTATAACCAACCTGCACATGCAGCCTTGCTCCTCCTGTCCCTTGTCCTGTGCTGTCTGCCCCACCGTCCCAGGGCATAGCATGAAAGGATGCACCTCCAGCCTCCTGGGCTAGCACCCAGGTGAACAACTTGTGTTCTGTCATCTCCACTCCGGTTACTCTTCTAACACTGTTTCCCTCTTGGAAACTCAGAGTGGGGAGGAGGAGAGGGTTTGGGATGCTTTCTCACAGCAACAAGTTGATCAGAGCATCACACTACCAAAGCAACTGTCTGCTTATGGGAAGTGGGATTCAGCAGTCCTGAAGTGTGTGAAACCTGGGAAACTCCTGTGGTCCTTCAACAGCCCTGAGCTGTAAGGGGACTGCAGTCATCTGTTGCAAAGTGATGCTCTATGTATGCATATATATATGCTACCTGGTGCAAGGGAAGAGTGTTCTTGCAGTTTTACTCACCCCCATCTCTGTTGGTAGGTGATCATCAAAGCAGGAATTGGGAGATTAAGGTGGGCACTGCGTCATTGAGAATTACTCAGCTTCGATACTTTCTCTAGAAGATAATTCTAGTTTTGTCACAGCTATCAGGTGCAGAGCACAAGTTGTTTCAGTCAAAGCTGCATACTCTGCAGAGAGGTCTGATTGCATGCAAAGCCTTAAGATGTAGGAATTTAAATTGGATCAAGTTGAGATTGTATTCCAGTTAAGGATAGTGCAATAGCAAGGTGAAAATAAAACCAGGTTCCATCAAGCAGGTTAGAGAAGTCTTAATGGTCTGGTCATTATCTGGCTGTGCAATCCAGCAGATACTGTGGATTGTCCCTTGGCGCCTGACTGCTTCTGTGGAACATGTTTCTGAGAAAGGATAAAGTGGAAAAAAATATCTAAACTATGCTGGAACCTTAAAAGCAAGTGATGAGTTTAAGCAGACTGACAGCCAGTGGGAGACGGAGTGTTATTTTTAGGCTGACTTCTTAAGGAAAGAATTTTGTGCAGCACCATGATGCATGTGTCTGTCAGTTTGTCGCCCTCACCATTAACCTCATTGGCCAATTTTAACCAAATTTGACAGAAGAGCTCTGAAAGGAGCTTGAAACAGAGTACCATAACTCATCCTGAGAGGCAACATTCAACTTGTAAGTAGCTAGTGGCCAGGCATCTCTGAATCAGCTCCAGCTCAAGCTTCTACTTGCCTATTGAAGCCAGTGGTGATGGGGATATGGAGGACAGCAGACTATCACTGAGGGAGTGTTGTATGGGAGATAGCTTCCTGAAGATTTGTGTCTGACCAGCTGCTCCATGGAGCTTACTGTCTGCTGTGATGTGTGCTTCCATAATGTCAGGTCACAAGACCAGGAGGTTGATGACTTAGACATGTCTAAGGTATTTGTTTCCATTAGACAATCTATCCAAGTCCCCTCAGAAAGCAAGTTCTGGCACCTTTATTCGCCCTAGTACCTTTCTCTGCAAGTTGCCTTCTTAAATACGAGAACAAGTGGCAGAACTGGTACCTGCCTTTGGAATCGTTAATGAGGGTTGAGGGCTGCAGTTTTCTGTGCAAATTTTGTGGAAAAATTCTGCTCTTCCCAATTCACACAGTTTGCCTTGAACTTGTTTTTCAGGTGTTTTTATCACAAAAGGAGACGTAGGTGTTGGAACCATCGTAGGTTCGGCTGTGTTCAACATTCTCTGTATTATTGGCGTGTGTGGGCTTTTTGCAGGACAGGTAAGAGCATTTAACAATTCCTACCAGCTCTTGCTTCATCCTGTGCCTCGGCTGTACTGTGAATCAGCTGCCTGGTTCACAGCCTTGCCACACATTTCTCTGGCTTTGTTCTTTTTAATAGGCCCTACACTATTCTTCTTGTGTTTTCCAAATGAAAAGCAGAACAGCAAATGTCAACTCAGGCATTTTGAGCTACTCAAGATGTGTGGGTGGTCAAAGGAATAAAAGTTGGTTATTTAACACCTCCTCTTGGTAGCTATTGAAGAATGCATTGTGACATTTATATCTGCTTCTTCTAGACCAGAGGAGCCAGGAACTCTCTGAGCCTCTGGCTGGTTAAAGTGTACTTCAGTGAGCCATGCAAGAGACCTCTGGAAGAATAATGACACTTCTGGAGAGTCACTACAATGCTGCGTTTGTACAAGGTCATTTCAGACACACGTGCTGAGCTGGCACACTGTTGTTGGTGACTGGTGTGAGTTACGAAGTTGGATGAGAAAGATGTAGTTTATCTCATTAATTACATCCAGAATCACTGAATGCTTAACTTGGGAGGGGACCTCTGGAGGTCTCTGATCCAAAGCCCTCACCACCCTGATCCCCCAGCTCAAAGCAGGGCTGATTTCAGTGTTGGATCAGGTTGCTCAGGGCCTTATCCAGTCAAGTTTTGAATACTTCCAGGGATGCCAAAACGTTTTTCCTCACTAGCAGTAAAGCTGTCTGTTCTTAGTATAATTTCTGCCTGTTTTCCAGCGTGTCAAACTGCTTATGACAACACAAGCTATATCTGAAATTAAAGTAATTAAGCTGTGAGAACTAAGCTGCTGTCTGAATTGTAGACATGATTGACTGTATAATTAAATGTCTGAATCAGCGTTCACCTTAGCACTTTCCAACATGCCCAGTATTCCTGCAATCTGACAGGATGTTCCTTGAAATGTTATTGTGCAGACGTACCTGTAACAAGGAGAAGCTGGATAACATCACGGATACAGGGCAGTAGGTTAACTAGCTCTGGAAGGACTTAAGAGAAGGGGACTGTATAATCTGGTCAGTATGAGTAAGCATGCAGAGAGATTGGGCTTTCCTGGGGAAGTTCATAGTCCAATTTTATTTGCAAGAGCAGTGGGCTCTGTCAGGATGAAGGTAGGTGAACATTTTCACTATGGGGAAGCTTCAGAAAAAGCCCACAAAGTACTCTTTAGCCACCTAAGCTCCTTTGATTTCTGTGGAAGCTACACAGGCTCAATGTGCTAGTGGTTCTACTGTAACTCTTACTATGAAAGCCCAGTTGATCCAGGCCAATTTTTAATCATCAAAGCTTTCTCAGGGCATGAAGCTGTGTTCCCCAGAGGTGTTCTTCTGTAATGAGTAGGACATTTTGCTCAGGTTGCTTTTTTCATGCAAATGAAGATTATTAACTGTTTAGCATGATGGCAGAGAAGCTGATTCTTGATTTTCACTCCCCACAGTATTGATTGCATGCTTCAGACCTGCTAAAAATACAGCTACAAATCACAGCTTTCAGTGGAAAAGGCTTGCAAGGGTTTAGGGGCGGATGGAGAATGTTAGTCTTGTGGTGAGACCATTTACCGGTGGGCAATGTTTGTTCCTGAGGAACATAACACAGCTGAGATGCTCTTGTAAATGCCTTCATCCTTCCAGGTGTGGTAGCTTTCAGAAGTTCACAGTGGGGATTGGCTGCTGTAAGTCATCCTAAGATTAGTCTGTGAGTCTCTTGAGCCAAGAATTGAGATTTCAATTGTCTTGTCCCAGTTTTGTTTTCCCTGACTCTGCTGGTGATTTGCATGTGGTTCTGTCAAGTCACTTAATGTCTATTCACTGAAGTTTAACCCACAGAGGGTGAGTGAAAACTGGAATGATTAACATGACTGTATGGAATCATCATTTAAATGAGCAAGTAAGAAGCCTCAATTTAATTAATTCCGATATTCTAGATAAAGCTCCATTTTGGTTTGTGCTTTTCAGTTTTTCCCTCTCCCAACCTTTCACCAAAAAGTCATTCACTTTTACTTACGTGATTTCTCTTCTTGTTTTGTGTTAGTATTAATAGGAATTTAGTTTTATTATCAGCAATGTCTCTATAGATGCGCTAACATAGATGCTAAATTTAGTTGGTGTTTGGATACCAGTTCTGCTGGGGCCCTGGCCCTCAGGTTGAAGTTGCCTTGTATTGGGAGAGGTGAGCCTGGAGGCAGCCCATCGGTCCAAGGCGCTGGCTCTGCTCCTGCTCACAGCCGGGTTTTCTGTGGTTTTCTCTTTTGATCTCAGACCTGCAAGGTCAGCAGCTGGAGTCCTCTTGTTTCAGATAAGACCAGTGAGTCAATGAGCAGGGGTTTACCAGCCAAGCTTTGCTGTCTTGAGAGTTTCTCCCAAGCCTGCTCAGGACACAGACCTGTTTTCTGCCTTGGAAAGCAAGGTGCAGGCGTCTTGGTTTGAGGCTGGAAGGATTTTGGGTTTGTCAGGTAGGAGAAGAGAGGCAGAGAATTAAGCCCATGCCTGTGGCAGTTTAAACCCAGTGATGTATATGTGGAATTTGTGTTCATCAGAACTTGTCACTAGAAGTGTGGCTGTCAGGAGGTGGCTGCTGCAGATTGCCAGGCTGGACAGGGAGGGCTGGTGCCCTGTTTCCCCTCTGTCTGCTTGTCACACGGGATGCCTCTGGCAGGGGAGAGACAATTCCTAGATGAGCACAGCGCCCATTTCCATAAAGGGATTTACAGAGGTGGTGCAGGTGGTCTCACCCTTGCTTCCTTGTAACACGTGCCAGCAGCAGCAGCAGTTTCCAGCAGGAGTGTTCATGTGTGGATGAGAGCAGTTTGCAGCCGTGGTTGTGGCCACGTGCTGGGACCTCGCTGGCTGGCAAGTTCCCCTTTGGATGCCAGATTGCTTGGAGGTACTGGCAGTCCGGGAGGTGGGTGTGGAGCAGCACTCAGTAAGTCATAACCCTGTGCCAGGGCTGCTTCATTCCCTCCTGGAGTGCTCAGCTCAGACTCAGGGGAGGAAGTGTCCCTGGGATGGGGGGTTTTGGGGCACTGCGGCGTGCTTGGGGGTGCTGTATTACTGCTGGGTTGGGAAGCCTGCCACTCAGACCCACAGGGCACTTCTGCAGCCTTGCCATAAGCGTTCTTTATTGTTGTAGAACTGTTCAGTATCATGAAAAAGCTTTCTTGTTGGGGTTTTGTTTGTTTGGCTTTGTTGTGGTTTTGACTGGGGAAAAGGTTGCATTACAAACCACTGACCAGCTCTGTCCAGTATAGGTTTTGTTTTTAAATTAGGCTGTAGTATGTGTGTGCTACATTGGATGTGCTGTTCTTTGGCTTAAGAAAATACTGCATTTGCCTACATGCACACAGACCCACAGCCCCAAAAAGCTGTATTGCATTTGTTTGAACACCAACTCAAACTGATTATTTTTCTATGCTTTTAATGGCTGTTTTGTGCACACTTCTTAGGATAAACCAGAATAGACATCCCGTTGCTGGAACTGGGGAAGGAAAATGTGATGCCCACACCTCTTTATGACACTACACAGCTAAAAACTGCACTGAAAGAGCATTATTAAGGTTGAAAGTCAAACGCTGAAAAGTTAGGAAATAACAGAATTAAGGTTCCTTGTGCAACCTTAATTTGCCCCCCTGGTGTGTTCACATTATTATAGAGTCTTTAATTACAGGCTCCCATGCTGGTTTCCCCACAGGGTCCCTCCCACCCTCAGAGCACAGAATGGACTTTGCTCACTTAATGAGCAGCTTTTCATTATTTAGTTTCTCTTCATTGTTCAGTGTGTGTCCTTCTGCCTTATTTACCCAGCTCTGATCACGCCCTCTTCCAGAGGCAGAGTTATTAATTTCCTCTTGAACTTATGCCGATCTCTATTGTATCTGAGCAGTTGATGAACAATTAATTAATTTCCCCCAAACCTCTGTGAGATGAAAGGATGTTTTAAAGATGGGGAAACAAAGCACAGAGATTAAATACAAAAGAATAACTTGTCATTTTAGAGGCCAATTAGAGGTGGCATGGGCCTGTTTTTCCCCTGAATGCACAGTGTTCTGCAGCATGCTTTTTGTTCAGAGGGCAGCTGCCTCTGGCTCCAGATGCTGCTCCCGCTCAGCACTGCACAAGGTTTTTCATGCTGGGCTGACTTTGGTTTAAGTGGCCACCTCAATGTCCATACAGCCCAGCTCTCCTTGGAAGCATTCAGCTGCTTTAGCAGGATGAGCCCTTTTTCTTCCTAGGTCCCAGCTCATGTTCCACCTTCTGCAAGGGGACACACAAAACATCTCTGTCATAATGAGCCCTGGCTTCATCCCTAGGACCATTCTTCACTTGAATTAAGCAAGTGACTTAACTACTTCATCCTCTAGCATTTAGTGCTTGCTTTTGCTAGTGTGATGATGTTCCTTCTAAGCACTCAGATGCTCCTGGTTTCTCTCCATTTGATCTGTACCCCAGACCTCCCTCATCTGTCCCCCATTTCTTGAGACTTGAGAGAAAACCTTTCTCTGGACAGATTTTCTCCCCAGATCATGGATCCACCCCATAGCTGTCTCTCAAGCATCCAGCTTTCCACCAGTCTAGATTCCATATTTCCACCAGAGGTCTAGATCCTTTGTCCTCTCCCCATCCCTCTGCTCTGTGGCTCCTTGACCCAACTCTCTCCTGGCTAACTTCATCTGTGGCAGAGAGGCACCTTTGGAGGTTCAAGATCTTGTTCTAGAGTCAGGGCAATCACGTTTTCTGCTGTTGTTGTCTCCAACAGCTGCAGACTTGGTGTGCCCCACTGGCAGTGATGCTGGCAACACATCTGCCCTTACTCTGCCCTTGGCTGAACCTCTCTACCCCTCCTGCTTTGTAATCCCAGCAGAGACACAGCCAATGCAAGAGGTTTCCTTGTGGACACGTCTCTGAAGTTGCTCAAAGGCCTGTCACACAGCTCCCTTTTACCCAGAATGGCAAGTATGAAATGGGAAGCTCTCCTTGCCCCACACACACACTGGGTCTCAGGTGATGCTGCATCTGGATGCGACACACTCTTGTGCTGCTCGTCACCTCTGCCTTTGGAGTGGGAGGTTTTCTGTCTTCTGGTTGTGCTGGAAATGGGTGTTGGGAGCCATGGGGGTCTGAGCTGCATTGCCTGTGGGCTCCCACGTGGGGTTTGCTGGTCAGCAGCTGAGCCCTGCCTGTCTTTGCCCTGGCTTACGTGGGAAGATGCTGCAGGGAGCTGGTGCTATGAGAAGGGGGAAAGTGCTTAGTGCTGAGCAGTCAGCCTGAAGTAGCTCAGGAGCAAGCTGGCAGAAGCTCTCAATCAAGGCAGTAATTAGAAAAGCTTTCACTTCATTTATGTATGTATTTAATTTTGAAAGTTTAAGGAATTCATCACCTTGGTTGCCCCAGTCCTGCAAGTTGCAGCCAAACTCATTTCTGCAGACAGAGCTTCTCACATAATGGGTGTCTGAAAGCCACACAACTTGTTCATACTGTGTGCTGTTAAGCCTCACTTTTGGGGGTTCCAAATATACGTGGTAGTGTTGTAATGCTCCTGAAGAGCTGCTCTCATATTAGAAAGAACAACTGATGCAGATGAAAATCAGCTTCAGTGCATCATTGTGCTCCTTTTTCTTTTGTCTCCCAGCCAGAAAAGGACAAAGTTGGGCTGGAAACTGGATTGGTTTGGATGTCAACAGACTGGATAGATTAACCATGTGACTGTTGTGTGCCAGCCCAGAGCTGAAGTTGTGTGTTACAAACTCTGGGGAAGGATTAACAAATGCAAGCAAGCAAAATTGATTTAAACAACCATAAAGACATTCTGTTGGTGTTAAGTATTATAACCCCCTTGTGTCCCTTAGTTGTTAAACAGTGCTGAAAATTGGAAGAAGTTTCAGGTCCAGTGTAAGTCAGAGGCACCCCTACCCATCAGACCCTTACAAGCTGGTGGGGTTCTCACTGATAGCAAAACCAAGGTGGTTCTAGATTGTGTAAAAGCTCTTTGTGCCAGGACGTGTTGCTGCAAAGTAGAAATGTGTGTTTCAGTAACCTGAAAGAGACTTGGTTTTCAATTCAGTTTGTGCTGATGACACTTTGGGAGTTGCCAGTGAGGACTCTGGAAGGAGTTTCCAGGTTTTTGTCTTTCTGTCTTTTTTCACTGATGTGAGCAATGAAATCTCCTGAGGTTGTGATCCTTGGCACAGGAGGAGCAGTGCTGTCAGAGTGACGGTCAGTGCAGGTTGCCTGTGTTGCTGATGTCCAAACCACCTGTGAAGGCTGGATTTTCTAAACTAGCCCAGGTCTCTTTAAAGTATCTTAAACTGGGTCTCTGGAAGCTGAAGAACTCACCCTCTGATGTGTTTTGAAATCTCTGACCAAGGCTTATTTAGAGAGATATATAACATTTACCTTTCTGAATGGCTGGGTGCATCCCACTTGGTTGTGGCACTGAGCCTTAGCATCCTCCTTTCTTCTTGCATCCTGTTGCGGTATTCTGCTGATGTCTTATTGCATGCACACTAAGGAAGATTTGCCTTATTTCATCCAGGCAGTAGGTGCAATTTTTAAGGCACAGATAGTTTTAGTATATGGAAATATGCAAAGAATGGTCATAATTTCCCAAATGCTGATGTAGAGCAGGTGGGATGTGTGTTCCATCACTCATCTGTAGGCCTGTGACACTAATGAGTGTTCTCTCAATTGTACAGCTAAGTCCTATAACCCAAAGGTTGTTTATTTAACTGCTGTTTCTGCTTTGCTTTGTACTGGCAAAGAGAGGGTGTGAGAAAGGAAGAGAATGTTGCAAGAGGTGAAATGATAGCAGATGCAGCCCTTCAAACCTACGTTCAACAGCACTTTCTGGGGCTGCATGCTTGATAGCAGGGATGGGATACAGGCGTGGGATCCACAGTCTGTGTCGTGATGGATTGTGTCAGCCTGTTTCTGTGACACTGAAAGAACAGTGCATGGGAAGTTCAACCTTAGCCAGGGTCCTCTCCAAGCCTCGGTCGCGCTGTCCTGGCTTCCCTCGCTCGTGTTTGTGCTTCACAGTTTCTCCCCTCCTTCCACTGCCCTCTCATTGTCCTTGGCAGCGAGGATGTGCAGTTCTCGGAAGCAGTCAGTGCTTGCTTAATTCAGCTCTCGTTCAAGCCAGCACAAGCAGAGTTTGTTCAGTTCTGGAAATACCCCAGTCCAGACTCTCTTCTTTTTTTGCAGCTCTGCTGCTCTTTCCTGCATGTCATCCAGTCCTCCTCTGTCCTCAGGCAGCACTAAACTCTGCAGCCTTTTTCCATGGTGCATAAGAGAGTGATGGATGAGGTTAGTGAAAAGTGCTTAAGTGGAAGCAGCATAGCTATGAGTTGCAAGTCACTCTGGCATTAAACAGCAGTTTTTAATCTGCACAGCTTAATTTGCTAGTTACCAATTGACTGCTGGTTTTCAGTTGAGTTCTAGTTTTTCTATTTCACCTTTCCCCAGAACAAGCCAGCCTGCTCTGGGTGGGGCAGGGGACCATGGATGCTGAATTATGCCCAAAATGTTCCTGTTTTTTTAGAGGCTATTCCAGTTACTTCTTCTGTCAAAGAGTCTCATGGATGGCCAGGCATCATTCCTCAATACGCTGGAGTAAAAAAGGACTACACTGACCATCTGAGCTGCCTCATGCTCCAGTGGTATTCTTTTACCTGAGGAAATAAGCTAAATTGAGAAGGCTGTCCTGTGCCCGAGTCACTGTAAACCTTGTGTAAGCTGAGGAGCCCTCTCAAAATCATCACTCGCTGTGCATTCAGTTTTAATCTCAGTGTGAAAATATACCTAAGAGTTTTATAGGAGCTGCAGTTCTGTTTCCTCAGGTAAGGAAAGGGAACAGTGGTTTAATAACCAGGTAGAACATTGTTTATTGAAGAGGCTGGGACTTCTGTAATCTATTTTTACTCTAGTTTTGTCATACCGATATGCTGCATGTATCCTAATCTTTTAAGCTCTAGTTTCACTGACAGCTTGGACTGAACTCATTACCGAACTTTGGCTTTATGATTGTGTTCGTGGCTTTTTTTCTTTCCTTCTCTTGGATTGAGGAGTTTGGGGAAAGGAGAGCTGTGATGTTGGGATTTTTATTCATGGGTCTGTGACCATCGGTGGAAAACATGTAAAACTGCAGCGAAGCAGTGTGAGGAGAACTTTATGTGAAGTGCTGGGACTGTATGCTGCTCTCATAGACTGTGGTACAATGGGGTTTTGTGCTGGCAACATGTTTTAGTGACTGCACGCCTTCTGTTTCACTGATAGAAGTGAAAGCCAGAAAGGGACACAGTAATAAGCCAAACAAGGGTCCAGCACTGAGACTTCCACTGAAGACAGAATTTGTCCCGAAGTCAAAGCTGTGGTTCGGATGGGAACATAGAACCCCTGGCACAGCCAGTGAAACCCCAGGTACTGGAAGAGCAGTGGGTGCTCTTCCCACAGGAAGTCAGGCAGGAAGAAAGCAGCGTAGACTGCAGATAGGGCAGAAAGCTGTTCTGGAGTTTCAGGACAGAGAAGTAGCAGTTAAGATGGAGGTGCTGCCCAGGGGTCCTCTGAGAGGCTGCAGCCTGTCTGTATAAAGTCCTTGCCCAGCCCCAGGATTAGGAGAGTGCTCCCTGCTGCAGGAGCAGTAACTAGAGCTGCAGCCTCAGCTCCCTTCCCTGCTGCTGCTTGGCCAGGCAGCTGAATGGGCTCCTCTGCCTCTTGTGTCCTTCTCTGTGTTTTATGAGAGCTATTGAGGAGGATGTTCACCCACTGTGAAAGCAGCAGAGTGCTCCTTTTCCCTGAGGTTTTCCTGCTGGAATGTTTGGCACTAGCAGAGAACAGAGCAACTCTGAGTGACAGCACAAGTTAGATTCCTTTCCAGCTGCCCCTTTAACACAAGTGGTGTTATCTCGGGAATTGAGGACTTGTGGATTTATAGCAAATTGTTAACCAGTGTGTGAGAAGACATGGTTTGTGTTAACTAGAAAACATTAAAAAGTGTCTTTGTCCTGTTCCTCGTGAGTGTCATGTCTTGTTTCCATGATGCTGCTACATAGCAGCATCCTGTGTGTGGTGAATAAGCTCTGTCAGAGGTACCGGTTACACCGTAAACCTTTTTGTCTCCTTTTGAAGAGGTCTCATGAACTCTGCAAGCCTTTTGTCTTGTGGTTTGTGGTGCCAGGCACCTGGCATCTGCATCTAAGTCAAACCAGAAACCTCACAGTGAGGTCGGTGAGGTAGGACCTACTGATGGGGTTTTTTTACCTCATAATGCACTTGTTGCTGTTGTGGTAGTGCCTGCAGCCCCTGTCATGAATTAAAACTCCATGGTTAGGTGTTATGCAAATACAGAGCCAGAACACAGAGCTCTTGGACCTAACAGCTTCTGACCAGAGGGTATGGCGAGAGACAGCAGGAGGGTCAGAGCGGGCAGAGGGGGAGGCATGAGGAGACCAAGATGGGGCAGCGATGTGGACACAGCAAGCCGCATCAACCTCAACACATGATGGATGATATGTGGGCTGTGTGGGCACAGGAAGGACTTGGCACTGGTGAAGTGTTTACAGGAAGCTCCTCTCAGGCCAAGAACAACATGACAGTACTCACAGAAGACTCTTTTCTTCAGGAAGATGCAGTGGGGACTGGTGTGATGGACAGATCAGGTGCCAGGATTGCTGTCTGGATGGTGAACGATCCAGGACTGCTCCGGCCATCACAGATGTTGCTGTGATTACTTTATATTAGCATTTTGAAACCTTCACAGAGTTACATTCAGTAGTAGGATACAAACAGGGGAGGCATCCAAAGTTGGAAATGGATTCTTGTCAGCATCAAAATAAGTCTAGTTCCTCATCACCATTAAACACCATTACTGTTTGAAGTCAGGTTTTCTCTCTCGCAGTTCACGCATAGATCAATACTGTGGATTTACCATTGGTAGGATTTTTTCTTAAATCGTTTGTAGTGTAAAAGCAAGAGAAATCACAACATCTGTTTATATGTCTGGCAAGGCCAGTCTGAGGAGACTGGAAAATGTTTACCCTCTGTACACCTTCCTGTACCACTGCCCTTGAATCCTGCTACGAGTCCTGCATGGAATTGCAGGCAGTGTCTGTAAATGCAGGTCTTTGGGGTCCTGCTGCCTTGGCTCTGCAGGAATCTGAGCTAAAAAGACATGGTGATCTGAATAACTCATGGACAATTATGAGTACCAGTTGAGCAGGGAAATATTTTTGGCTTTGTCCTGAGGTCTGGAGAGTGTCCACTGTTTCCATTCCGAGAATGTCACAGAGACAGATTGCTGCCGCAGTAATGAAAAGATCAAGAGCTGCTTAAAAAAAAGCGAATATTCTTGGGGAAATAATGAGAATAAATTGAGCTGGTCCACAGTGTATGAACCGGGAGCTGGAGCAACGGCTGAACTCTGGAGAGGATGGCTAACCAGTGGTAAAATTAGGGGGCTGGTAATGGGAAGGAAGCTTTCCTCTCAGTGAGTCCATTAGATCAGAGCTGCTTAGCAATTGCTGGCTTAGAAAGAAATGGATTTCAAGGCCTGGAGTTTTTTGAGCCCAACCTGTGTTCGTATTTTATGTTTTGCTGAACTTCAGTTGGCAAGATGTTCAGTGTTGGTCAGAGTCCCGAGCAAGCCTGGTGTCTTTGCCAGGAGGTACATGGGAAAGGTTATGCTCAGGGCACTGAGCTGGTTACTAGCAGTGTCCTGGGACACTGGGACAGCCATGACCCCTGCAAGCAGGAGACACATACTGCATGCTGGGTCAGCACCACAAGGTACAGGAGGGAGCCCTGCCATCTGCTCCGGGTGGTTCAGTCCAGGACATTCTGCTGTGCTCTGTCCCCCACAGGAGCCGGTCGCTGATGCTGACTGCTGGATGGCTTTCCAGGCAGGCTGCGGCAGTGGCTTTCCATGCAGGAGTCTGTCTCCAGTCTCAGCTGTTGCAGTGTGGTTGGGGATGGTGGGAGGGAGCGTGGAACCAAGCGCTTTTGCTGTGCTGTCATGAGACAGTGCCCTGCGCCTTGCCGGGCACTTGGCAGCCGTCTTGCCTGTCCTGCCCTGGGGCCGTCCCAGCCCCAGCAGGATCTTTCTCTTCCCTGCGGCTCCTCGTGCCTCTGCAGCTCTCTGAGCCCAGCTCCTCGCAAAATGGCCAGAGGGGTTTGGGCTTTGCCCTCAGTGATGGTTCTGCTCCTGCCAAGGACCAAGCGAGAAAGTAGGAATAAGCATGATTGACTCTCAGGCTCATGGCTGAGCCTGGCAGATGATCACTGCGGGAGCAGCAAGGCTGGGGGGAGGATACCCTGTGATCTCTGCTGTGTTTGATTTGCAGCTAATGATTATTAGCTTCTGATTGACCGATTTGCTCATTGCAGGTAGGATTTAATAATGCATAAAACAAGGGGAATGTTGTGAAAATGAGCTTGTGGGTCCTGATGGTCAGGCATTCCTCTCTTTGCAGAAACCGCTGGAAGATGGTAGCAGTTATCTCAGGAAATTCCTTTGTGCCTTATAGCTTCATAGCAATTGCTATAGGACTGATACGCTGAACAGTGAAAGTGCATGCAGAATATTAAACACACAGTTGCTATTTCCCACCTTCTGTTTGGTCATGGCATTTCAAAACATCACTAGGGCTGCAGCTGCTGAATCACAGACACCCCCTTTAGCTCTCCCTTTGCAGATTTTTGGCTGATTCTGTGTCTGAATTACGGAGTGGGTTGCAGTGCTGCCAGAAGCTCACCACCCTCTAAGCCATACCAAGTCCTGGGTATGGAATTTCTAGCCCATGCCTCTTAGCTCAGGCAGAACCCTATGTTTTGCTGTGGGAACGATGCTGATGAAAGTGAAGCCAAGGTCAACCACCAACTCTAGGCCTGGACCGATTCACAAAGGCTCAGAGACTTGCCTGCCATAGCCTGGCACATGGGAGCAACACCTTAACTGCACATATATCCATGCACAGACACACGCAGGGCCTGAGGAGCAGGACCAGGAGTGAGCCAGCCCGTATCATGACACCATCTCTATGGTGGGTTGCAGCCAGAATGGTTGGTGCTGGTCTCTGTAACAATGAAGGGCTTCGAGGAACTGCCCCAGAGGTTTGCTCGCATTCCAAAAAAAGCTCCATGATTTTTAGCGCCACAATTTGTAGGAAGTGTAAGAATGCCTTTGAGTCTCTAATTCACACACATATCTCTCTAACTGCAGTGACCTTTCAGATTTGCATGAACCTGTATTCAGCTGAAGAAAAGGCAGTGGAACCTATTAAATTGTACCAGAGCATGGTGAGGTGGGTTTTCTTCTGATTCCTACCCAGCACTGACACAGATGACAAACTCCTCAATTAAATAACTTGAATTTTGCAAGTGAAGCCCAGTTCTATAGCATAAATGTTCTATAACATAGAAGGATCTGTCCTTGTAGGCAGGTTTTGCTGTATCTGATCAAGTAATTTCCCTCTCTCCCACGTACCTGATGGAGAAAATGTCTTGGTCGTTTCATGAAAGGTATTTTAATTTTCTGCTTAGCCTGACTGAGCAGCTGTGACTGGAAGATGAGTTGTTTGGATTTGCATAAGATCATTAAGATCCAATAATGATGTTTATTGCTGAGATAGCTGCCATTTATATTCATGCAAAGCAAGTGAAATTAAACCTCAGATGATATCATTGTTATTACCAATGCAGTTAATGACAACAAAGCCCATCAGTAAGTGGAGATTTCACAGTGGACTGTAGGTAATTCTCTTCCTGAATCTCTGGGCCTGCCAGAGTGGTGGTAGGCTGTGTGAGCCCAGTAGGCTCTCTTCAAAGGAATGCTGATGGGGTTGTTACTGGTGTCATGTTTGAACAGAGGAGGACTGGGATCCACACAGGACTAAGCGGCATCGCTACCACATTCTGAGACTATGCCTGTGTTGTGTCCAAATGGGTGAGCAGCAAAATATGTGTGTGCCATGAAGCTTCTCCCTCCCTAGATCTCTTCAGGTGTGGCTCAGATACTTCAGTTGATCGGCTCTGCTGTGACCAGTCTCTCTTCTGTGGGTTGAAGCAGTGTTGGGTTTGGTTGCTGGGAGGTAAAACCAGGGCTTTGCTGGGGACTGAATTCTGCAATCCATGAGGATGTGAAGTGCTTCTGAGTTTCATCTTCCCACTCTCTTCAGGATGAGAGCTGGTACGTGAGGTAGAGCCCTTTTCATTGTTTCTATCATTCCAAATGCATAAGACGTTTGAGCTGCAGACTACTGCCAGCCTGATTGCCCTGAAAACCCATCCCCAGGCTCCACCCAAGTTCACTACTTACTGTACCACTGGAAAGCAGTTACTTATCTTACTTTGACATGAGATCCTATTGTATTATCACAGGGCTAATCTGGAGTTGTGCTTAACAGTAACATCAGGACAACACCACCTTCTGGAGGGGACTCCACCAGGCTTGAAGATCCATCCCTGGGCTCTGAGGGTCACTCCTGCAAACCAGGAGTAGCATGTGAGGAGATTCCCAATGTGTGTCTTGCTGCAGCTGACTGAAGAGGCTGATACAACACAGGCCTGGCTGGTTGTGAGATTACAGGGTGCCTGCAAGGTGTCACAGTGAGCAAGAGTTTTGTCAGTCAGCGCAGAGGAGCATTCAAATATCAGATCCCAGCCTCTGTTAGGGTGGTGTATGAGCTTCCCTAACTGCATCCGCATCAGAGAAGGGCAGCGTGAAGACTGATCCAGATTCTCCGCTTCTGGATGCCCTTTGACAAGCCCTTAATGAGAACTTGAATGTGTGGAATGAAGACTTGAGGGAGCAGTATCTGCTGTGAAAGCACCCAGCTGCCTGCCTGCTCCTCTCATCCCCAGCCTAGGAGAGCCTGGCAGTGGTTCCTGGTCCCTTGGCTTCCTGTCTCTGAGGAGCAGGAAAGACAGCAGCAGGGAAAAGAGTCTTTTGTGTTTGCTGCCTGCTCTCTTAACCTGTCCTGTAGCATTGCCACGTAAGGCTGGCTCAGTTTGCATTCATCTTTCAGGCTGTAGCTGACCATTAAAAGAAAAAGATGCTTCTCCAGAAAAGAGCTTTGTGGCTTCAGCACAGCCTCATTCAGACTGTGTGGAGGAAGATTCCAGACTGGTGACTAATTTGGAAACACCCAGGGACCCCAGAGCTGGACAGAAGGCCCACCCAAAATAGTGACCATGGTCAGTCACTAAGGAACACTTGGTTGTGATGCAGTCCTGTAGGAGATGTGTCTGTGTTAAAACTCTGTCTAATGAATTAGAGAAGTTCTATCATGTCCCTTTAAAACTCATGAGACATGGTCATCTTTGTCCAAAACCACGTTCTGCTGAATGGCAGTCTCTCTGTAAAGATCTAACATCAGTGAAGCAAACTGCTCGTGAGGAGCCAACACTGCACGTCAGCTGGGTGGGAGATGCATCAGCTGTGAGGCACTAAGTGGTGGGTTCACTGTCGATACATCTCTGTTGATCTCTGTAGACTCTTAAAGCTAATCACCACAGGGATTGACCTTTATTCTTTGACACCCTTGCCCAAGCATTCCCGTCTCTCCACATTAACAAATTGAGTTATTAGCTCTTAATACCTGAAAATCCAGACCTCTGTGCCAGAGGGTAACAGAGAAACAAGACTAGGAAGATTGCTTCCAAAGCCTAGCATTTCCTGGCAGCATTCATAGCTGATCACAACAGGCCATGACAGGAGGAAAAGCTCTGGAACAGTTAAGAGTGAGAAAGATCCCTGAAGAACCTGGATGTACTTAGGCAACGTTCAGAATGTTTCCCCTGGAAAGTTGAGCAGAGAAAATATCCAGCAGTCAGTTTCCCTGTGGACTGCCTCATGCCTTTGCTAGCAGCAGCAGCACAAACCTTTACAAGGGTAGCAGCAGCCATGTTCTGCTTCACATGCTTTATCTCAGGCCCATCACCATAATGGGGAGAGCAAGTGAGTATCAGGCTTCAGAACAGCCAGCTGTCATGAGGCCATGACAGAGGTTTCATGACAGCAGAAGAGTTTCCACACTGCTAAGGAAGATAAAGTATTTGGAAGAGCAGAAGAGAGAAGGGTCAATTTTATAGAGGATAAATGGTGAAACCCTGGGATCAGGCATGGGTATATTGCCACTGAGCTAACTTGCGTGCCAAGAGCTGCAGGTGCCAGTGTCTGATTTTCAGTGATTTTCGCCCTGGTGGCTTACCAACATGTGTGTGTTAGATGGAGGAGCTTGTGTGTGCTGCATGGGGCTGCTGCTTCAGGAGTTGAGAACCACAGAAATCAAGCTGGAACTGATAAAATCTTGATTTCTCTGCTCTCCAGCCCTTTAAAAAGGGAAATAAGCATTCTGAGTAGTAAGTGTTCTACATAAGAGTTTGCAGGGCAAAAGTTTACTGATGAGAAGCCAGATGTCTGATACGGGTTGTTTTACCCATAGGAATGATGCTGTGGCATGCAGGTGAGCATGCTCTGTGGGTCCTCATCTGTGTTGGACTTGTTGGGGGTTGATGTTATGTAAGCCTGGACTAAAGAGCTCTTCCTTTCAGCTCTGGGGAATGCTAGGTTCGGTCCCTAGTGTATTAGTCAAGAGATGGCTAAAGGTACTTGCTGAGAGTTTGATTTTCAGGTACTTTTTTTGAACAGAGGAAACATGTAACCTGACAGTCAGTGGTTTTACAGCTGCCTCCTTATGCCTGGCTCCGAAAGGACCAGCTCTCCTGTGTCACAGTGTTGCTGATTTAAAACTCAAATTTGATCATTTTTTTACCCAGGCTGATTGCATCCCTGATTTCCTTTCTGCCTTAGTCTGCTAAAACATAATTGAAGTGGTTTCTTGTGCGTTAAGGTTTTTGTGGAGTCCTTGGTTGCTGCAAAACTATATGGCACAACTTAAGCACTGAAGGTCTTACTCGTCATAACGAGGCTTCAGGGCTCTTGTCAGCAGACTGAAAGTACTGCCATGGCCCGTGGTGCTAATCTCTGCTTTTACCCTTGGTGCACAGTTACCTTTTGTGCACAGCTTTTCTGTATCAGATTGTTCTTCCCAGTGATCAAGTGGTTCAAAGACTTCCATTAAATGACTCGCATCCTAAAGAGGGCTGAGGTTTAATTGCCCCATAGTTACTGTGTCAGGGAGACCAACTAGGGCTGTGAAATGTGAGCAGCCTGTACAAGTCCTAGGCAGTACCATGTTCCCTTCAATCCAATCTGAAACCAGCATCAGAATCCTTGTGATTCCCACAGCATCTTGGTCTACGACACTTGTGCATGAGTTCCCTGCTAAATAGATGTGTTTAAGCATCTGGATCTCCATGTGTTCATTCAGGTGTCTGAGGAAAATTCCCTGGAAGGTTATACCTTCAAAATTGTTGTAGAATATCAGAGAGCAGGAGCGATACTGGTTTGACTCACAGTAACCAGGACATCGTGCTTTCACGGATACCACTTATACTCAGGAGAGAATTCATTAGATAGAGTAGCAGCAGTTGCCTGTTCATATGGGGTTTGTTATTTGTTTCAGAAATGTAATTTTTATTATGCAGAACTCAAGTTTACAGCTATAAAATCCCCACCAGCATCCATGCTGTGCACATGACCTTAAGCTGCATCATAAAAGCTGCATAAGAGTGGAATAATTTTATAATTTTATAAGCTCTCTTACAAATCAATCAAAATGAAGGGGCCCACTATGTGTAAGATGTGGAATTTAATTAAGGATCTCTGAATAGAATTATGAACCCAACTCTAGGTTTCTGCATTTGGAAATGTCCTTCATAAAGCATCTCTATTCATCTATCCCTACATGCCCTGAAATGCATTGTCAGCTGATATATATCTAATCAAACGCAAGGGCTTTAAAGGCCTGGTTTTCTGTCTTAGGTAGGAGTTTTTTACATGTGAATGGCTGCATAAGGAGTCTTTACACTGGGCATAAATAACATCCACTTTAAAAAGCCATAGTATTTAAAGGCTGCAGAGACCTAGGTATAATGGTCAGTATGTTTTTACAGCATTTGTTTTGCCAGCAGTTCTGAAACCCCAGTATTGTAAGAGGTAATATGCAGAGAAATCCACAAAATTATTTTTTAAGTAGGACCTTTCTTTAGCTATCATAGAAATGAAAATAAAAATACTGTTTGTTTGTCTGGATTCCTGCACGAGCATGGCTGGAGGATGCGGTCAGAAAATTCACATATACCTTCAGAGTCCAGATCCAAATGAGTGTGTATGGGCCATCTACCTCCCTGCAGTTTGCACCTGTGAAGGATGTGATGCATAGGGTTTGAAATGCACTCTGGAAATGGGAGATAGACATTTGAGGAGAAGCTTCTAGTGAGGGGACTTCCTAGGGCTGCAAAAAACCACAGTCATACTGAAGATGTTACCACCGCATGCCTGTTCTTCATCTGTCCTTTTGCATACCATTAATGAAGTTAAACACTGGCTTCTTCACTGGTATTTTTTTCTTCCAAGACCTGAATTGCAGGCACATTCAGCATACAGTGGTGATTCCTCCTCGTTTCTGTGGCTGTTGTGATTTAAGCCCAGCCAGTAACTTGGAATCACGCAGCTGCTCGCTCGCTCTCCACTTTTGTCCCTCCCAGCTTTGGAAGGTATCAAGTGAGCTGCACAGCAATCCCATTGTTTCTTCAGCTGCGTTTAAATACATGGGGTTTGTTGTTAATGCTTTGCTAGAGTGTTGAGTATTTGTCTCAAAGCCTGTGCAAATGCAGATAAAGCTGTAGTGATACCTGTCAGTGCAGTGGGTGAAGCCATGGCTCTGCTGAGGTTCGGGTAAAACGTAGAGTGTTGGGGATCTGGCTGCTCTGTGCTGTCAGACTGTTTCGTGGTGCAATTTCTGTTGCTTAAGTAATCATCTCGTGAATGAGTCAGCATGGGTTAAGTTGACATTTTTAGCAAGGACAAGCCCATCATCCAGCAGTCTAAATATCTTGGAAACCCAGCATATGGATGCCAGTAGCTGGACTTGAGGTGAACATAGGCATGTGGTAGTAAGGCAGTGATGAGAAGGACTGTCTACTGGATCACTGCACACCATGCACTCTTGCTCAGTGTTTGGGTTGGCTGGGGAAAATTAACACAAGAAGCAGATGGGAACCAGCCAGAGAGTTGGCAGCACTGTTCATCTCCTGTGACCATTATCCGCAGAACACTTGTTGCTGAGTGTCAGCACTGGCCCAGAATGTGAGTCCTGCCCACTATCCGAGCAGCAGCAGCACTCCCAGCCTCCTCTCTGTCAGGTCACCCTGAACCTGCTTCTGACTAGACCTGGGGCCAGCTTAGCCTGCAGGGACTGCTGCTGCAGGTTCTGCGTGTGTGTATGGGAGGGATTTCAGGGGGAGAAGGACGTCAGATAGCTGAGCTTGTGGGAAATTCCTCTGTCATCCATAAATACTTGGGACTCAATTCCCGCTTCCATGGTTTTGACAGCACTGGTGTGATTTAGCATGTTGGCAACTCTGCAGTGGAAGCCACCTGCTGCCCATGACCTTACCCTTTTACCCCTCAGATTGGGCCATCCTCCCCTCTCCTTACTGCCTGTTGCTCAAGCAGCTGCGGAAAGCTGGTGCATTTCCTGGCTTGGGGCTGCTCTTCGTGTCCTAGCACATGTGCAGGCAGCTTACACAGAATGACAGGCTTGCATTGGCACATACTGCCAGTGTGGCAGCCACAGGTGAGGGCCTGGATGACACCCTCTCTTTGCCTGTTTTCTCAGGTCGTTGCGCTGTCGTCGTGGAGTCTCTTGAGAGATTCAATCTACTATACACTGTCTGTTGTTGCACTCATTGTGGTAAGTTTCTTAAAGTTATTCTTCTGTGGGAGCCCCCCTGCCTATTGCCATCTGTAAAGGGAACCTGCTAAGAAATCGGTCTTGTAGCTAAGATCCTAGCTCCAGGACTCGTGGAAAAATGTGCTTGTGAGATTGACTTCCATGTGTAAGCAAGAAGGGAAGTTTAAGGTTAGGAGACATGCACTTGCATTTCTGAAGTTTGCACTACTTTTATTAGTCACCGTTTCAACAGTGTGTTTTATTTTGCCTTCATCCTGCATGTGCCTGTATGCCATACACGCTCTGTAGGTGCAAAGGCCTCTAGCTGTCTCAAACAGAGGGTTTGTCTCAACCCATTTGTACCTTTATTCCCTTTACTGCAAGATCAACCTTTTTGCGCCTGATGAAAAATAACTTTTCTATGTGCCCTAATACCAAAAAGTGTTGCTGAACGACAAACTTGGGCACACCCCCAAATTGTAATAAACTACACTGCGCAGGTTAAACACATCTAGCAGGCATCCTCTTAGTTTGCTCCACAGGCAGCACAGATGTGGGCAGCTGCCTGGCCGCCCTCTGGGGTTTAGGTCAGGTATTGCATCTATTGCTTGGCAGCAGACAGGGTAAAGATCTGTTGACTCTCTCGCTGGTTCTTAAATTCTGTAAGCAAGGCAGGGTTTTTTCCAGGGCTGGTTCATCCTCATGGTTGTCAGCTGCTTCAGGATGTTGAGAACCATTCCCTATTGTCCTCTTCTGTTGAGAGTGTACCCTAAGCCTCAGGTTAGCTTCCCTCCAGGTGTACCTCCACTCTTCTGCTCTTACCGGCTGTAAGGTTCAAGGTCCTTCATGCAGCCAGGGCAGCAGGACTGTGCAACTCCAGGGTTTACTGGAGGCTTGAAGGTGTTGCCAGAACTCCCATGTTACCGCACTGATGTGCAGCTGATGTGGCATGCGAGATGTGGAGTGAGTCCCATGTCTCTTCAGTGTTACTCCACAGCAGTCATTGCAAATGACTTCCAAATACCTGTTAGAGAAAAAACAGAGAAAGGCTGGAGCAAGGAAAAACATTTTAAATGGTTAAAGGTGTAGCCTCCATCTGATTTACAAACCCTTTTATATACAATATTGATCTCTCCAGTTGATGGAAAATGAGGATTTCTCCTTTCAAACAAGGCTCCAGTTTAAGAAGTTTCTCATCCCCTTCACTCACGGGAGGACCCCTGGCTTCAGTGTCTCAGATCTTTCCTGTCCTTTTTAGGCAGAATCAAATTTAGGTGGCAGCATATTGTTATTCAAATACTGACTCTCCAGTCCCTGGTGGCTCAGCCTGGAGACAAGCCACAGGCTCCATGTACTGTCTTGCGCAACCTGTATCTGTTCCTGCTTTGTTAGGTTTCTGTGGCCTTAAATTTTAGAAGGTGCTTAAATGTTTTGCCATATCAGGGCACTGAGACTTCTCTGCAGCTTGGATACAGTCATTTCTTGAGAAATGATGCTGCTTGTAGAAGGTTGCTCTCACACTACTTTAAAAAGAGGTTTGTGTTGCTGCAGTGTAGGGTGCACTCCACTGGTGTCTTTACTAATCATAAATGCACCTGCGGGGAAATAAATACATTCCAGACAATGTTAAGATTCAGCAACTTTAAAAAGCTTGCTATTCCACTGGGTAAATCGCTGTGACTTTGCCATCTTCTGTTTCCCCTGGCAAAGGAATTGCAGCGCTGTAGTAATAAATATCAAAGCAGTACAGATTCACCTGTTTTGTGCTCCAGGCTGTTTGATAAGAATGAGTGAACTCTAAATCACAGGGGTAAGAAGTGGATCAGCTGCACTCCCCACACTTACCTCACTTTCATTCAGCCCTCTGATTTTTTATTTGATTTGTTTTTAACTTCAAACCAATATTGCAGTTCTGCCTTGCCTTGTTGTAGGGCTTGGAGACCTGCTACTCCTTCTTCTCTTGAAAGGAAAATGATGCTTATGTATCTTAACACAAAGGGACGTGGTCAGAGTCATTAGGGACAAAAGCATGATAGATGCTATTTATAATTACAAAGGTCAGCACACACATTTTCGTGTCCCATCACACCAGCAGAGTGTAACCCAAACCAGCCTTGTCAGATTAGATCAGAGTGACTGGGAGCTGTAACTTACAATATTTTGTGGTCATGTTTTCTTCCAGTGATCGGTGTAACTATTGCTTGGTGCTGACTGTTATACAGAGGTTGCTATTTATAGACTATAGAGCTGAAGGGAAGTGTTTCACTGCGCTTTCAGAGGCTCATTCCCTTTCATAGAATCATAGAATCCCAAGACAGGGGAATGGCTTTAAGCTGTCAGAGGGGAGACTGAGATGAGCTCTTGGGCAGAAGCTCTTCCCTGTGAGGGTGCTGAGCGCTGGCACAGGGTGCCCAGAGAAGCTGCGGCTGCCTCATCCCTGGCAGTGTTCAAGGCCAGGTTGGACAGAGGGGCTTGGAGCACCCTGCTCTGTTGGAAGGTGTCCCTGCCCGTGGCAGGGGTTGGAGCTGGAGGAACTTTAAGCTCCCTTCAGCTCAAACGATTCCACGATTCTGTTTTATGATTCTGATACGGTCGTCTGAGGTGGAAGGAGGAGTGGAGGGAGAGGGGCGCTGCCAGAAGTGGGGGGTGGCAGCTCCGCTGCTCACAGCATGGCGGGTGATGGTGATGGAGGGTGGACTGGGAAGAGCCCATCTGTGGAGCACTGCGGCCACCTGCCGGTCACCTCCTGACATCTGGTTCTGCGGACCCCGAGAACCAGGCGTGGTGGGGCAGGCCCCCCTCACCGCGCTGCGCTGGCGGGGTTGTGGCTGCCCCAGCATGCGGCATCTGCACACGCGGGAAGAGCCACGTTCCTTCCCCTGGGAGTGCCGTGCAGAGTTGTTCCGAAAGCATCACCACCCGTCTCCCACGTGCCACAGTGCGGGTCGAGCGGTCAGTCAGTGCGGCAGGGCTCAGGCGGTGCGGGCAGCGTGGGGCAGGGCTCAGGCGGTGCGGGCAGCGTGGGGCAGGGCTCAGGCGGTGCGGGCAGCGTGGGTTTGCCCGGAAACACCGCGCGGCGCCCGTCTGAGGGCAGGGATGTGTCAGAGCAGCTCTGGAGCCGCAGGTACGTTTGTGCGCTGAGCGCCGAGTCACCACCGGGAGCAGGTCCGGGAAAGAGCCCGTGTCAATGAGATAAGCCCGTGGGTCAGAGGTGCAGTCGTTCCCTTACTCACTTCTGCATCCCTGCTGCAATAGCCCCAGATCCACAGGAAGCTCCTGCGATTTGGGAAGGAGAACCTGTCTGCCTTTGCTAGCTGAGAGAAGTGAAGGGCTGGGCAGGAGGACAGTACCAGACTAGACTGGAGCATGATCCCGTTGCTCTGAGCCCTGGGTTGCTCTGCCTGTTCTGTCCCCTGCTCATGTGATAGACTGTTTTCAGCTGTGATTTTGTGTATAACATGCCTGTTCTTAAACCTTTTCTCCACAGTTTATTTATGATGAAAAGGTTTCCTGGTAAGTGAATCCCTTTTCTTGTCATCTTTCTGGTTTTACCACAAAATCCTATGATAAGTAGGGCTCATCAGGAGAGGAGGGGGAAGCTAAAAAGTTCTGCAGAGTGATTCAGGAAGCAGTTTCCTGCTGCATGAGAAACCTCAGCACAGGATGGGCCAGAATAATTAAAGCCTGGGAAAGCGTCACTCAAAATTCCCTGTACAGTGGTGGCAGTTGGTGCCCTCTGGCCGCCTTGCAGCAGCCCAGGAATGCAGAGGCAGAGGCTGATGCTTAGGTGCCAGTGTGCCATGGATGTCAGGCACCTGAGAATGTACAGAGCAGCCCAAGCAGTCAATAAATAGTGTTCCAGTAGTTGGATTTTAATAATTTAGCATTTTATTTATTTATTTATTTATCCATTTATTTATTTATTTTAGAAAAAAGCTCCAAAGGCAATATTAATGAGCAAATGAACAATTTAAATAAAGAAATATATATATGTTAATATCCCCATAAATGTGCTTAGATGTTCTGCAGTAGGTATGGTAGGCTTGGAGGTCTTCGAACACTTTCAGAAGTGTACTTTCAGTTGTTTTGCTTTCATGGTTTTGTTTGCAGCAGAGGACTTGTAGAGTGGCAGTGTTTTGATTTCACTCTCAGCCAGTCTAACTTAGCTTGCAAGCGCTAGAGGGAGTCAGGCTGTTGGGGTTGCATGTTTTCTTAAACATGTTCTCGACAGGGATTATGTTTCATTTCAGAGGAGGATTTCTGAAGCAGCATTTCGCAGTTGCTTGTTTTCCTTTGTTTTGTTTTTTTAACTAAAATTGATTCGAGTCCCAATTGTAGTTGGCTGTGCCCTTCAACTAAAACACATCAATGTGGAAGCTGAGTGTTGAACTGCCAGGAGCAAGGAATGAAATATTGATATGATCAGTGCAGTCTCTCAAAATCCTTAAAGAGAAAATGGCCCATGAGTTTTAGTATATAGCAGTCTGATAATGGATGATTTCCACAAGGACAGGCAGTTTGCCATAAAGAACTGTACAGAATACAGCATTTTGATCAGTTAAAAAGATTACCTAGAAAAAAGTTCTAAAAGTCATACTGTATTTTGTTTTCATATACCTTTCATTAGTTTGACACAGAAACAGTGGAGGAAAACCCACCAGTGTCTAATCAGCAGTTTAAACTGCTGCCTGCTGTGCTCTCAGTGGTTACACAGCAGCAGTAGTGAAAGAGCAGCCAGCACTTGTTCACTTTGTCTCAGCATGATCAATGTGCTTTAGCATGCTCCAAAAGCCCAATGACTTGCTTTACACCAATGCAAGCAGGGCAGGATGCCTTCTCCCCTCTTTTGCCACAGCGCCCACAGGTATTGTCCTTACAGAAATGTTTGTGTTCCTCAGGTGTGTGATTTGTTCACTGAATTTCTGGGTTGAGTCACTTGTTCTTAGCTGACAGGTTGATTTGGCCAAGTAAAGCTAGAGCAGAAGTCAAGAAGACAAAGGAGGCGTCACACAGGTGTGTGTGAGCCATCTCTTTACACATCCCCTTTTCTAGTGTTAAGACAGCCCAAGAGGGTCAAGCCTTTGCACACGTTTGTGGTGTGATGGCTGGGGGAATGGCTGAACTTGGACAGCTTACTGCTGTGCCCTGCTCTGATGTCTTTTCTGTGATGCTCTTGTTTGCAGGTGGGAGTCCTTAGTCTTGGTGCTGATGTATGTCATCTACATCGTTATCATGAAGTAAGTCAAATGCACCCTTGGCTTGTTTAGATTGTGAGGCTCCCTGCTCCAGAGCTTTTCCAAAGGTTGCAAAGGTAATTAAAGAGAGCTGCAGGCTTGGGGCAGGGCGTTCATGGGCCCACGCAGCTTGCACACCAGCAGCACCTCCAATAGCAGAGGTTAAAGCACTTTGCCCTGTCATGTAGTTATCTCTAATTTATCCTGGTGAGGCAAGAAGGGGCTGTTTGTCCTCATAATACAGCTCCAAGGATTGGGCATCTGAAGGCCTACACCAATGCATGCAGCTCTTGCAGCTGACAGGAGCTGGAAGCTACTACACAGCAGGAAAATTATGACAGTTGGGAAATGGTCAGTGACTTGCTGTACCTCTTAGACACGCACAAGTCTATGGGGCCAGGTGGGATTCACCCAGGGGTGCTGAGGGAGCTGGTGGAAGTGCTCCCCAAGCCACTTCCTGTCATTTGTCAGCATTGCTTCAGGCTTAGGGCAGAGTGACTGAAAAGCTGATAGTGAAAAAGGACCTGGGGTGGTAGCAGGCAACTGAACATGAGCACCTTGTGCCCAGGCAGCGAAGAAGCCACCAGCATCCTGGCCTGTATCAGCACCAGTGTGGCAGCAGGACCAGGGCAGTGTTTGTCCCCATGCGCTGGCCACTGGTGAGGCTGCACCTCAAATCCTGTGTTCAGTTCTGGGACACTGAGGTGCTGGAGCAGGGCCAGAGATGAGCAACAGAGCTTGTACAGGACCTGGAGCACAAGTGTGATGGGAAATGGCTGAGGGACCTGGGGGAGTTTAGTCTGGAGAAGGGAAGGCTCAGGGGGGAACTTACCACTCCCTACAACTGCCTGAAAGTACCTGTAGTGAGGTGGAGTTAGTCTCTTCTTCCAAGTAGTAAGTGTTAGGACAAAAGGAAATGGTCTTAAGATGTGAGAGGGGAGGTTTAGTCTGAAGATTAGAAACAACTTCTTCACTAGAAGAGTGATCAAGTATTGGAACAGGCTGCCCAGGGCAGTGCTGGAGCTGCTGTCCCTGGAGGTATTTAAAAGACATGTAGATGTGACACTCAGGAACATGGTTTAGTGGTGGCCTTGGCAGTACAGGGCTAATGGTGAGATTTGATGATCTTGAAGTTCTTTTCCTCCCCAGATGATACTATGCTTTGTGGCTCTTGCCATGTGTGAACCGACCAAAGTTAATTCACCAAGTCTGTGGCAGAGCAGGGAACCAAATCCATCTCTAAGTCCCCCCAAAGCAGCCTCTTCTGATTTCACTTTAACATCCCTCCTCAGAAATAAAAACATGGGGGATTCCGGTCTACTCTTTATGGGTGCAGACCTCCACACCGATTTGTTCTTGCTTTCATGGAGAACCATGATAAAACTGCAGCACAATCAGCATTGATTTTTTGAGCATCTGACCTGTGTAACTTCTTTCACACAAATCCATGCTAGCAAAGTTAGTCTGCTCTGCTGTTAGGTTCCCCACCTCCTGCCTTGGTTTTAAAAGCCAGTGGAAAGGAAACCCAGGTTTAAACTGGAACATTCAACAAAACTTGCCATCTGCCAAGCACACCAGTGGCCTTGTCTCAGCAAGTCAGAGTTGAGATTTGTTTTCAAATGATGAATAAAGTAAATATTGTGAGAGCAATTCTCAGTAAGAACAGCAAAACACCCAGACTGGGTTGAAGGGAACACGAAGCAGAATTCATCTCACTTCTCATAACTAGAAACTTTTTCTTTAACCTGGAGGGTAGCTTCACCCTTGCAGCAATGAATGGATCAGCAAATGAGTTGTAATGTCTGAATCAAGAATGGATTCTTTTTCTGGAAGCAGTGCTGTAGTGTGAGCAGATGTTTCAGACCTTTTTGAGTATAGCTAGGGTGGTTGTTGGCCTGTCGTCCAGGTGTTCACAGTGGTCTACCATTGCCTTTGAGTGTCACGGTGAGATCTTGGCTCATGTTCCGGTCAGCTCCTGGCTCCTCGAAATCAAACAAGAAATTATTTTACTTTTTTTCACCCCAAAATGGAGGCAGAGCTTAGCACATGTCATGTTCCTGTGGTGGGTCACAGGTAAAACAACACTCGTGCTCTGTGTGACTCAAAAAATATGTGGATGGGGACAAGTAATCCTTACTTGCTATACAGAATGTTAATTACACATAGCACATAAGCATGCATGTCATTCCAGATTCCTGTCTTGTATTTTTCATAGCCTTCTGCGTACGGAGAAATTGCGTCATAGCCATATTGTGGCTGGATTCCAAGCCAAAGGGATTTTCTTCCCTTCCTTAGTTGAATTGCACTGTATATAAGTCTAGGAAAAGAAGGGTGTCAAGAAATCCACCCAGAAGCAGCAAAGGTCTATCTAGAGTTTGTTTCATTTGCACAGGTACAACTCAACCATACATCACTGCTTCGAAAGGAAGACAAAAAACTCGGCAAATATGGTGAATGGTTTAGCAAATAATACAGAAATGGATGATAACAGCAACTGCGATGCCACAGTGGTATTACTAAAGAAAGGTAACTGTTCCAGTAAGTCACCCTGCTTGCTTGCATCGTTCTCAAATGTTTGCACGTTTGTCTGCTAGTCACAGGGTGTGGGCTGCTGCTGTCTTACCAGCCATGGAATAGGCAGGATCCTTCTGTAATGCCCCTGCCAGATGGCTGTGGTTCCTGTGCCTGGGGGTGCAGTGTGGTCACCTCAGCTACCACATCCTGGAAGCAGCTCAGGCCTCCTCTGTTTAATTCCTGGCACTGGATAAGTGCCTGGCTGAAACAACTCCTCCAGCTTCATGCCTGACTTGCCAAGGGACTGCTTGTTTAGATCCTCATAGCCGTGCCATTGTGAGTCTTCTTGTGGGTGCTGTTAGTCTGCACTGAAGATGCCCGTTTACCCCCAGTGCCTCAGTTAATTTAACTCCATTCCAAGGCAACTTAAACTGAGCAGGGGAAAACACACTGCTTATTCTGGTGTACACATTTCCCCCAGTGAAGGCAGGATTTCACTTCTGCTGAAATGTGGTTCCATTTGCCTTCAGTCACAATTGTGTATGAAAATGATGTACGTATTATATTTCTTCAGCTTAAAACAGCATCCCCCACTGTACTTGGCAGCAGTAGCTCAGTGTGTGCATTTGCAAGCATGTATAAACTGTGTTTGCAGAGGATAATTATTTTATCTGTGCAACAGTCAGCAAACATGTAAGTACTTGGGATTTACATGTTCCTATCCTCAGGAATAACATCATCCCACGCAGACACTGGTTTACTCTGAGAAGGAGCTCTGGCTTGTCTAAAGCAGTTCTGGTTGCTGGCTGCAGATGGGCTGCCCTTTTTGTTTTGCTGGACTGAAAAAAAAAGCCAGACCCTAAACAGACACAGGCCTGTCTTCCTGCGAAGAGTGAGTGAAAGACAGTTTGAATTTACTAAGCAACCAAACATGAAATGTAGAGAGGCTTATTTACTGACGTCAAGCCCTTTGAGTGTACCAGAGGCCAGCTGTCGTGTTACTACCCTGTTGCTGAGGAAAGGCTTTTGTTAGTGCTCTGTGCTCTGATCTGGGGAAGCTGCTCTTATGCAAGCTACAGCTCACTGTAGCCTGGGGCTCTGAATAGTAAAACTGTGCTGACCAGATGACTTCACACTGTACCAGTAAAGCAAGGCTGGCAAAACTCAGTAAGCATGAATTCAGGCCTTGGTCATCCAGGTTTACCCGCTGGCCTCAGGGTTATGCACAAAGGAGGCTCGGTTCTGACAGGGATTTGGTGTGAATCTCTCCAGGATCTGTCTCTGTATGACGCTGCTCAGCTGCTGGTGACTTTCTGTTTTGGCCATTTGCGGTTGCTCAAACTGGCTGGGGAAGGAAGATGAAGGAATTGCTTCATTTTCCTGCAGATTGTTCCTGTATTTCCTTGGCAGTGGGCCACTGGAGGTCCGGCCAGGCACATGGCACCGCTGTGCTCGCAGCCCGTATATGGGGTCACAGCTGCATCCACTGCAGCAGGTTGCTGAGGCTTTCATATGCTACCATTTTTCTGAGACCTTTTCTGAAAAGGGGACCAAAAAGGATCAGACAGTGGGATTTCTGTGTTCGGCGCAGTTCCCCCAGGGGCTGTGCAGAAAATTCCAGTGTGGAAAGAGGCACAAGAAAAAGCTGTCTGGCTGGTTTGATTTTTATTTTCATTTTTTTTTTAATATGAGTGACCGCACTTATCTATCCCAATCCATGAACCTTCTCTGTCAGGAAAAACAAGTGACACTAAGGCCGAGGAGATACTCTTCTCTAAGACTAACAGTGATGGTAATAAATAGTAATGCCATGAAACAGTTGCCAGTGGTCAGCACTGATTTTCCTAAACCGAAGCAGAGATGAGTCAGGGAAGACCTCTGGTCTCCCTGCTGCCAAGTCCCAGTCCTGGCCCAGAGTTCACAGTCTGTGGCAGCATCCATGCACAGATAGGATGGATGCTGGCACTGTGCCCCAGTTGGGGCTCAGTCCAGGTAGTGTGCCCTGCCTCCTTGTTCCTTTGCTCCTGCACAATGGGTCACACCCCAGGGACTGCCACATGCACTTGCCTCCAGGTTCGATGGCACTTCCCAGCCATGAGCTGCAAGCCCAGCATGCAGGAAACTGCTTTTCATTTGCACAGTACCTCCCAGGGACAATTTCCTCACCCCTGTGTACAGTTTATGGTGGGTGAGGCCAGTATCCTCACAGAAGTGCAGATTGTAGCAGTGGAATTAATGCAGCTTTTCCTCAGCACCATTTCTACCTTGGTGGAGTAGCTGCTGTGGAAGTGGCAATCTGCCTAATGCAGGCTTGTAGTGAGCTGTGCAGAGCAGATTTCATTTTCTGTAATGAGCATCAGTGGAGATACCATATTGGTGATAAGAACAGAAACATCGGACACATAAAGACAGAAATTAAGGACAGGGGAGACATAATTTGAATGGCGGTAGCTAAAGGAATGTTTTTTACAAAGGATCTGTGGAAACCACAGGTTTGTTCTTCTGAGAGCCATGTAGGGCAGAGGGAGCCTGCTAAGACCGCCTCAGTTTCTTTTTGTTCCTTGGCTGCAGGAAACTTCCACCGTAAAGCGTCAGTGATCATGGTGGATGAGCTGCTGTCTGCCTACCCACACCAGCTGTCTTTTTCTGAGGCTGGGCTCCGAATCATGATAACCAGCCACTTCCCTCCCAAAACACGTCTCTCCATGGCCAGCCGCATGTTGATCAATGAGGTATGTCTTTTATCTTCTGCCTTCTCCTTCTGAATTTGCCTTTTCCTGTAGCAGTGTTTAGGTCAAAGTGGAACTCTGGTGTTTTTTCTGGATCCTTGATATCATTTTCCCAGTTTTTATCCTCCTGAGACTGACTTTACTAGGTCATCCCTTGCTTTCTGTCCACATGCAGATTTTAACAGACTGTTTCAAGTTATTAAATGGTTATGTCACCTGTGGCTGTTGCTCACAGGAGGTGCCCCCTGCGTTGATCTGGCATTAATACCACTTGCGCTTATTTACTAGTATGGTACTCTACTGAGTCTGCACTTAGTCTGTCCCTGGCCTTAGAGTACTCCTGAAGTCAATTCTACAGCCACTGGGCCTTCTCCTGTTAAAGTTGTATATGAGATTTATCTGGTCACCTGCAAGCAATCAGTGCTTTAAATGTAAAAAAAATTTCAGCAATGTAAAAAAAGTTTTCAGCAAGAGTTTGTGCCTGTGTTTACAGAGACAAAGGCTGATCAACAGTAGGACATACACCAATGGTGAGTCAGAAGTAGCAATCAAAATACCTATCAAGCATGTGGTTGAGAATGGAACAGGTCCCAGCAACTCTGGCGAGCGGGGTGTGAATGGCACACGGCGGGATGAAGACATGGCTGAGGCTGGGAATGAGACCGAGAACGAGAATGAGGATAACGACAACAACGAAAACGATGAGGAAGAGGAAGAAGATGATGATGATGATGACCATGAAGGGCCATACACACCTTTTGACCTACCCAGTAAGAAGCTCCTGGGTTTGTGTTGTTCCAGAAAGCAAAACTTGATGTGGGTGTGCCAGAAAGCATCATGGATGTGTGTTGAGGCAGAAGTCTCAGAGAGCTCCCATCAGCCTGCACCTCACAGTGTAGTTCCTGGTCGCAGGTAAAAGATGAGAGGAACTGGAAAGCAGCAGGAACTTCTGAGGATGCAGACTGCTGTGCTTAGACACACCTTTGCTGCAGCTCATGCGTTGGCCTGGTACTGCTCTTGCAGTCAGAGGGGAGAGGCAATTTCCATGGGTTGGTTCCTGCCCCAAAACCTGGGTCACCCTCTGGAGAGACCAGACTTCTCTGCTGACTGTGGAGGAAGCTGAGGATGGTGGGGCCGCTGGCAAGGTGCTTGAATGTAGGTCAGATGCATCTGCATTTGGGCCATCCCTGGGAAATGAGGAGTGATCTTACTGCAGTGGTAAGGTGCAGTGCTAATGGAGACAGGGCAGTGGTGGTGCTAGTGTGGAGCAGAGGCAGAAGAAGGTCCTGAGCCTCTCTGCTTCCTGCTGTTAACTAAGCATGCCCAATGTCTTCTCACTCTTTCTGGAGCTTCATGATTTGTGAATAACCACATGTGCTTCAGGTTGCTGAGCACTGCACCAGCAGGATAGACATCTCCTTTTGCCAAGTTTTTCTTACCCCATGAGGGCTCTAGTACCCAGGATGATTATAATGTATCCCTGTCCTACCTTGGATTCACAGTTGTCAGAGCTGGCAAGATCTGCCGTGTTGCAGAATACTGTAGGGACTGGTCCTGCCCTTTACAGTTGAGATAGTTTTGGGGGAACTCCAGATCTCCTCACTCAAACAGCATGCCTGTAGTTTGAGTAAGGAAAAAAACTGAGACTTGAAGACAGTAATTATGGAAATATGAGGAACCATGACACTGGATTCATAGTATGGGAAAGGTTGGCATGGGCCTCTGGAGATCTCTGTTCCAAACCCCTGCTCAGAGGAGGTTGCAAAGGCTGTGTCCATTTGAGTTTTGATTATCTGTAAGGGTATAGATCCCAGAGTCTTTTTGGGTACCTGTTCCAGTGTTTGACCAACCTCATGATAGGAAAAAAAAGAGAATGCACAACTTAAAGTAACATCTATTCTGAATTCCTCTTAATTGCAGGCTGAGTCCATTGGCTCTTAAAATTTCCTTGTGCATTTCTGTGAAGGGCCTGGCTCCATCTTAGGTGGTTGAAGATGGGTCAGTTCTCTTTCTAGAATCTGTTTTCTTGTGGTACCTGTAAGAACTTGACCCAGGAGAGTAGATATGCTCTGACCCATTGTTGTGCGGGAGGCACTTCACATTCCTTCCTTGTGCCCCTCTCTGTCCTCTCATATCTGCCATCACACCGTGATTTTCCAAACAAGCAATGTCTTGTCATTTGGATGGCAGTTAGGCTGAGATGTCCCTGGCATCTTGCTTGCTAATATTAACAACATGATTACATTCCGGACTAAACCAGACTAGTATTGTGATTGTTTCCCTTTATATGTTTTACAGCTGGCAAGATAGAAATCTTGAAGTGGCTTTTCACATGGCCATTGAGTTTTGTCCTGTACTTCACAGTGCCCAACTGCAACAAACCACACTTGGAAAAATGGTTCATGGTTACCTTTGCTTCTTCTACACTCTGGATTGCAGCTTTCTCATACATGATGGTGTGGATGGTATGTACCAACTAAAGCAGAAACCACAGCCTGGAAGAGGCAACAGAAATTGGTTTTGTCAGCTCTCATGGTTTATCCCAGTGGTAACTCAGAGCCAGGCAGCTGCTCGCTCGCTTCCCCTGCTTCTTCCTCCCCCTGCTCCCTGAGGGATGGAGAGGGGAATGGAAAGAATGTAACTCCCACAGGTTGAGATAAGAGCAGTCCAGTAACTAAGGTATAACACAAACCACTGCTGCTGCCACCAATAATAATGATAAGGGAAATAACAAGGGGAGAGAGCCTGCTGACCTGATACCCAGCCTGACCTGAACAGCAATCTAGCCCTTCCGGGTAACTGCCCCCAGTTTATATACTGGGCATGATGTGCTGTGGTATGGAATACCCCCTTGGCTAGTTTGGGTCAGGTGTCCTGCCTCTGCTTCCTCCCGGCTTCCTGTCCTCCCTGACAAAGCATAGACTGAGAAAGTCCTTGGTCAGAGTAAGCATTACTGAGCAACAACTAAAACTATCGGTGTTATCAGCATTGTTCCCAGGCTGAGTTAAAAACACAGCACTGCACCAGCTACTAAGAAGGAGCAAAATGACTGCTACTGCTGAACCAGGACATCCGCTTAGAGAAATGTATAGAAAGTTCTACATAGCCGAATTTTTAGATGAGAAACCTGAAGTCTGCTTCAGTTTCTATTAGACCAGTCCACTCTCAAAGAAGAAAATCAGAGGCCAGCAGCCATAACCACTGAACTTTATTCAGGGCTGGAATTTCACACAGATTCTTTAATATGGGAAAACATTGCACTTGCACCAGTTTAACACCTCCTTCTTGAAAAGGGCAGTGTAAAGAGGCCCTGATGCAGCTAAGAATCTGGCCTCAGGAGCTCTTCGTTTTCTTGGAGCAAGCAAGCTTGAGAGGCAGAGCTGTGAATGTCAACATTGAACTCAAACAAAACACGAGTTTTGAACAAAAGCATCACATTCAGCTACTCTAGTCAGCAGGAACTGAATTCTACCTCACAGTCCTGAAGGTGGAAAGAGATAAATAAAAGCGAACACAAGAAACACAAGGAAATTCAGACATAGTTGGCCTGTTTACAGGGGAGTTCATGCACTGGTTGGGTCACTAAGCCTTTTAGCTTGGCGCAGGCCTCCTTACATGATATATGTAAGTGAAAAGTGTAAGTTGTCCTCATTAGGATTACAGTAGAACTGCAGCATGGATTGTGTTTCATTTACAGTAGTCTCTACTCTTAAGCAGAATTGGACAATGATGGGGCATTGGCTTCAGGAGGGAGCCTGGTTTTGTGCAGCTGCACTTGTGATGGAGTGCTCAACTCATGATCTGCCTCTGCATGGGATCCAAAAAGCATAGAGGTGCCTCACTAAAGCCCTGGCCACTGCTTTCCTGCTGGGAAGGCGAAGGCAGTGAAAGAATCTTCACTGTCTTCAAAGTTCATTCTTGTACTAAATGCAAAAATAAATCCCAGGCTTTTCCCTGAAAACTAATCGAAGCAGTTACAGAAGAGGTGTTTCTGTTTTGTTTTCAATAATCCATGTTATCCTGAGCAGGAAATGGAGAGTTACTGGTTTTCTTCTGCTTTTTGTCTGCAAGGATGAGTATTTTTCAAGAAAAAAGATATCCCAGCTTTCCATAGCTGAAATACCAGAGCCCACAGGGTCACTGTGCTGCTTCTAACATACGGTTCACATTTCTTGGAATGTGCTGCAGAGAGTCGAGAAAAGCAATTAAGTGTGGCTAATAAAAAATGGGCATCCAGATTTAAAAATACTAATAATTTTGAAGAGCACCAATTTCATCATAGACTGCATAGCAAAGGAAAGAGGAAATTAAATGTATGTCCTCTCTCCCACTAGGAATTGGGCCAAGCTGGTCTCTGATTTTAGTTCTTGTAAACAGCTTGACAGTGTATTTCCTCTCCTTAGGTGACAATCATTGGCTACACACTGGGAATTCCAGATGTGATCATGGGTATCACTTTCTTGGCAGCTGGAACCAGTGTGCCAGACTGCATGGCAAGCCTTATCGTAGCAAGGCAAGGTAGGTTCATCACAGAAATGTCATACTGCTATGGAAGTGTTTCCTTGTACCCTCTTCCTCTTTAAGTAGCACAAATGTGTCCTGAATGTGATAACATGCAGAGTCCTTTTCTGACACTGAAATTTAAAACAAGAACAACAAAGGAAATGTTTAGCTGTTGAAAAGCAGCCAACAGGTTCTTAATGATAGTATGGAACGAATTCTATTACTGTTGTCAACTTCAGGCCTTCCCCAGAAGTCACAATGTGTTTCTTCATTTAAATACAGGCCATACAGAATTGTTTAGAATATGGCATAAGGGTCATTCAGGTCATTTTCCAGCTTTTCTTCACAGTCATAATGACTGGAAGATACTACTGTTTTTAAGGAAAGTTCCCCCAGTCCCAGTGATTCCAGCCCCAGATGTTTTAACAGAAACAGTTGTCAGTTCTGCTTTGGAGAACGAAAACAGTGGCTCTTCCTTGAAATAGCCTTCTACATAATAGGCTACCCGAAGACCTAATCTGATCAGACCAGTGTAGACACTTATGTGCCGTGGTTACAGCAAAGCATCAAGAGCTACATTGAGCATGGCACCAGAGTGTTGGCCGGTCACAAATGGCGCAGCCAGAGGACATGGTCCCCACAGCAGCAGAGGATTAACCGAAGGAAGTTCTCAGGTGACCTCGAAGATGGATTCAGCCCCTTAAACCCTGCTGGACTTGTATGATGGAGAGGGCAAAGGGGAAAGGGAAGAGGTGGGGTGAGAGTGATATCCCTTAACTCTTTGCCTTAATCTGTGGAAATTGTCTCAATTAGCTCAGGTGAATGTATTTCTGTTTAAAAGCTTAAAGACTTTTCTGGGGCCTGTCTGACTGAAAGTGGTTTCCATTCCTGCAGGTATGGGAGATATGGCTGTGTCCAACTCCATCGGAAGCAATGTGTTTGATATTTTAATTGGCCTAGGCCTCCCGTGGGCTTTGCAGACCCTAGCAGTGAATTATGGATCATATGTAAGTCCTACATTTGTTCACATGATTTTTTATTTCTTATTTATTTATTTATAAAACAGAACGGGGTGATGGGAAGTCAAAAATTCTGTGGGTTGGATTTGAAGAAACAAATAGTTTTGCTATTTTATGATTTGACAAGCAACTAATTGTCAGTGGACATTCCTCATCCTTTGGAGGACAAAGTACTTCCATTTCTTCCTTAAATAAGCTAACTCACTAAAGTACACTGCATTTTCATGCACTTGAATATATTCCAAATAAGAAGAATAATCATATTTCTAAGAAGCCAGAGGAGATAAACACAGAGGTGGAAACTAAAGGGCAGAGCAGACCTGTAAGGTGCTGGGTAAGAAAAATTCTAGCATTACTAAACTGGAAGGTGAAGGAAACTGTTCAATAGCTGGATATTTCACAGCACAACCAACATCAGAAAACACTGCAGAGCTTTCCTGTTTGAGAAAAACCACCCAACACCACTGAAACCATCCCTTACTTCTCAGATGATAAGAGCCCCACCCCAAAAGTTGCAAGCTCCCTTCAGAGGAGGAAGAGCAGGAGATAGAATCATAGAATAGTTAGAGTTGGAAATGACGTTAAGGTCCTCCAGTTCCAACCCCCCTGCCATGGGGGTTTACCTCCCAGTAAACCATGCCACCCAAGGCTCTGTCCAACCTGGCATGGAACACCACCAGGGATGGAGCATTCACAACTTCCCTGGGCAGCCCATTCCAGTGCCTCACCACCCTCGCAGTAAAGAAATTCTTCCTTATATCCAATCTAAACTTCCCCTGTTTCAGTTTGAACCCATTACCCCTTGTCCTGTCACTACAGTCCCTAATGAAGAGTTCCTCCCCTGCATCCTTATAGCCCCCTTTCAGATACTGGAAGGCTGTTATGATATATGAGATGCCATGAAGTCCTATAGGGAAGTCACTGTTGCTATTGCTGTTAGCTGGACACCACTCAGACAGCCTTGTAGGACAGAGGAAAAGTCTTGACTACAATCACTGAGTCAGTGTAAAGTTAGAAGACTGGAGAATGACAGAAATGTTGAGGTTGGCAAGTACTTCCATAGATCGTGTAGTCCCCAAATCTTCTGCTCAAAGCGGGGTCAGCTAGAGTAGGATGCTTAGAACCACATTCAGTTGGGTATTGAATACCTCCAAGGATGGAGGCTGCATAACTGATAAGATCCCCTTGAATCTTCTGCGGGCTGAGCAGTCCCAGCTCGTGCAGCTTTATATGTCAGATGCTGCAGTCACTTAAATCATGCTTGTGGGCCTTCACTGGACTCGCTCTAGGGAGTCTGTATCTTCCTTCTATTGAGGAGCCCAAAACTGGACCAGGTGCTCAAGATGAGTCTCACCAGTACTGAGTAGAGAAAAATCATCTCTCTCTACCTGCTGGAAATGCTTCTCCTAATGTAGCCAAGGATGCTGTTGGTGTTCCATGCCACAAGGGTGCATTGCGGACTTCTGCTTGGTTCTCACCAGGATCAGCAGGTCTTTCCCTGCCAAACTGCTTTTCAGCTGGTCAGCTGCAGCGTTTCCTGGCTGTGCATTTTTCCAGCAAGTCCAAGTCCCTCTGGATATCAGCACAACCCTTGATGCAACCAGACTGTATTTTGGGATGTATGTTCTCCAGAAACCCAGAATAACTAAGAAAGCTTGTTTTTCTTTCTCACTAGTTGGTGGAGGCATTGCTGTTACCTCGTTGATCACATCTGTGGGGATCTGATGATGTCCATCTCCATATTTTATTCCTCAAAACTGGATCTCCTGTGCAGGTCCTTTGACCTTTCTCTGTTTTATGGCAAAACCAGCCTTTGGAAGGATTTGGAATATTTCCTTCTTTTTCCCTAAAACTTCTTTGCCCCACACGATAATGTCCAGGCCAGTCACAATGGGGAGCTTCTCCCACTCCTTCGCAGTCAGGCTGATTTCAGCCTCCAGTGCAGGCAGTTGTTGGGATCCCCCTGTCACTCCAGAAATGGAAATGGGTTCTGCCCTTCAATGACATCAGGGTACACTGCACCAGTATCTAATAGAACCTTATACTCCTATGGGACTGACCTACCAGCCCATCTGATCCATACAGTCAGGTAAACCTGGTTGTTCCTCTCCTCCGCCTGGCTGGAGGCAGGGTCCCTCTAATAGTGATCATAAGATTCTTCATTTACTTCTTGTACGAAGGGATTAGAATTGCTTTTCATAGGAGTCAGAGTAAAATTGGGTCTTTCACTCCATCTGGGAAACTGCCCACCAGAGTCTGGAGCAGCAACATGCCAGAAATGGAGAAGAGGATCTGCTCCCTTTCCCCTTGTTACCCCTGGGCTGTACGCATGTGTGGCAGCTTGGTGTGCTGTGATTGTGCCAATTCTGAACTTTCTCAGGCACATGCGGTAAAGTGGCTTCACACATTACCCAGCCAAGCAGCTGCTTCCAACCAGAAGATTTATGGGGTTTCATTCTGAATGTGAAGAGCAACCTCACTGGTAATGGTGCTTTCAGCTGCTATAGCACTTTGTAGGATGAGCTTCTGTTTGAGCCTTCCTTAAACTTCCTGTAGGCAGAGCCCATTTTACAGATGGTGTGTTTTCATTTGAACTAAGCAGAAATGCAGCCTGCAAGCTTGTGGCTGGTTACAAGGCATTGATGTGTTGAAAGTGAGGTCCCTGTTACTGTGTAGTTCTCTCATACGTGTGGCAGCAACCACAGAAAGCCCCATGCAGAATCAGGACATCTTGTTTAAACAAGTTTAGTCTGTGCGGTTGTGCCTGAGGGGGAAAAATACAGCTTGTGATCTGGTAGATAAGACTGGAAAAGAGCAAGAGAGGACCTGTCCAGGAGAAACAAATGAAGTTGCTTGTTGAGGTCACACAATAGGTAAGTGGCAGAACTGGAAATGAACTGAATCTTGAGACACGTCCTGGTGCTGGGTTCCTAATCTTAATCATTTTGATTAAGTGCCTCTCCCACTTCGGACTGCCCCTTTCCCAGGCCCATTGTTGATGGATGTTTCAGCTTTAGTTTACTGTAAGAAAGTAAGGGAAAACCATCTTTTGCTTCTCAGGCTTCACCTTGGTAGCATCTGTCACCTGTTTTCAAGAAGGAAGTTCCCCTTCTTCTCTTTTCCTACTCTAAATGAAACATTTTCCTGCAGATGTAGGTATCCTGCAAATGGAGGCTGCAGGGCAGTCACAGTTCCAGCCTGAACATGACGTGATGTAGGAAGCTGGCACACCAGGCAGTGCTTTGCAAAAACCTCTGTATGGAGTTTCCAGTTCTGGTTTCCAGTACCCTTCACCCTGCCTCCCTGTGTTATCTGTTACCACAAGCCAGTGTCTCAGTGTGATCATCAGTGGGCAATACTGTATTTTTATTCTCTTCCTTCCAGTACTGATTGTCAGTCCAAACCAAGACAGAGAATGTGCCATCTCATGTTTCTCCAGGAAAATGTTAGTGTTGGTGCAAGGAAGAAAAGGGCCGCCTCTGTCCTCAGCCTTTGCCCTCAACTCAGTTGTCAGTCCCATAGTTCTTGGTTTGGGACAGGCTGCTGATGCTTTTCCCATTGAAACGCAGATCCAGTCAATATCAAGCAGCTTCCAGATCAGATCCCTTTTGTTTCTACAATGTCCAGTCTCTAACTCAACTATATGTTTATTATTTTCATAGTCAGTGTTGTTTCTGGATACCCAGTGTCAAGGCACTAACTCTGCCTTCCTCTGTTTCTCACTGGAGCTTCCATTACCACTACTCAGAGGTCACTTGGACACCCTCCTGCTGCAGCTCTGACCTTCTGTTATCAACCACAGCTAATGTAGCATGTCAGCAGGACTTTCAGAGAAAAAGCAGCATCCCTCTGGACCTAGAGGGACCTTTGAAAGAGTTTGCTTTCTCATCTCTTCCAGCTCTGAGTCCTGTACGTGTTGCTGACTGTATAATGCTGCAAGCATACTTCCCCAGTGGCTCTGGCAAATCCAGAGTGGAAGGACATTTGCTCTGTGGCTTCCATCCAATTGCTTCCCTCTGGAATAATTTTTTAGTATTTTAGAGAACAGGAATTTTTAGCCTAAAGATAAAGGGCCAGGTTCCTTTGTTCGCATCAGCATTTGGGAGTATAATCATATGTTTATCCATCGCTCCTCTGCCTGGTAACTTCAGCCAGTTGCAGCAAAATTTAGAATCGTAAAATCATAGAATAGTTAGGCTTGGGAAGGACCTTCAGATCATCCAGTTCCAAGCTTCCTGGACACCTCACACTAAACCATGTCACCCAGGACTCCATCCAACCTGGCGTTGAACACTGCCAGGGATGGAGCATTCACAGCTTCCTTGGGCAACCCACTCAAGTGCCTCACTACCCTTACAGTAAAGAACTGCTGCCTTGTATCTAACTTGAACTTCCCCTGTTTCAGTTTGGATCCATCACCCCTTGTCCTATCACTACAGTCCCTGATGAAGAGTCCCTCTCCTGCATCCTTGTAGCCCCCTTCAGGTACTGGAAGCTGCTCTGAGGTCTCCATGCAGCTTCTGTTCTCCAGGCTGAGCAGCCCCAACTTCCTCAGCCTGTTTTCATACAGGAGGTGCTCCAGCAGTACGGTAGAAGTCTTAGAGATATTAGATTTCTTTCATGCAAACAGGCAGCTGGAAGGAGAAGGAGTAACCCCAGTGTGAGCCTTGTTAGACATCAGAGAATGCAGAGGGAAGCGGACACTTGAGAAACAGATGCTGAGAGAGTAAGACTGCTTTGCTGCTCCCTGACCAATTTGTTATTCACTGTTTTAATTCCAAGGCAGTATGATGAATCTTATGACATTAGGACAGAGCACGCCTTCATGTCCTCACAGCCAACATCTGTGTGTGTGTTCCCTGCCCACTCTGTGCCTCAAATCCTCTGAGGGACAAGGGAGGATAGGTTCACCGGATCTGCCACTCCAGGGCAAACATTGAGGTTGAGGATGGCAGCAGGGTGGTGACTGAGTGTCTGCAGGAGTCGCTGCTTCCGACAGCATTACTGTTCACTTCTGTAGATGTTATTCCTCCTCCTGCTCTGGGGAGCCACTCTTTTCTGGTTGTCATGTTAACATCTGCAACCTGATGTGCTGGTATCACTGCAGCAACAGTATGCAGCTTGTCAGCTGTTAATGGATTCATTTATTGGCTTATCTCCAAAAGCTATGGATGGGCATAGCAGCAGGTGTATGCTGAAGCTAGGAACTAGTCCCTCTGACTTCCTGGAATAGTTTGCATGTATTGAATGCATTTGCTCCCTGGTTTCATGGTGCAAATACTGGGATGCTTATACTGTAGTAGATAAAGGAGAAGTGTCTACAGCAAAAGTGCTTGGTGCCTTCCTAACAATGCAGGAGTACTCTCCAACCATAACCCTTGCATTTATTGCTTAATACTTTGAGTGTCCATGTGCAACACTCCATGTTGCATGTTCCAGGGCATGTACCCTCTGCAGCATGAGTTGTGTGATACAGAGCAAACAGAGAGTGTTTTCTTAGGAGTCTCCAAAAAGGTCCAAGTAGAAAACATGCAAGAATGCAGCACATACGTGATGCTCCAGGTGTTGAGACAACTGTCTCATAGCAAGACCTGAGGAATGCAGGATTTACACTGAATTTCCATTGCAAGGTAGGGACACTGCAGGAAAAATATCCCCAGACAGGCAGAGGATCTGCAGCATTTTCAGCCAATGGACTGGAAAAATAGCAGTCTTTCTGATATTCCTGAATGAAGTGATTTCACTTACATTTGGGAGGCAGATGCAGGGACTGTGAGAATGAAGACCATAGGCCCACTGTAGGAGAGGATCTGGTTTGAGACCATCTGAAGAATCTGAACATACACAAGTCCATGGGACCTGATGAAATCCATCTGCAGGTCCTGAAGGAGCTGCAAATGAAGTTGCTAAGCCACTGT
>JAOEHX010053967.1:3571-15771 GCA_025448015.1 Bolborhynchus lineola | reverse complement strand
CTGCAGGGACAAGCACGGTCATCCACCAGCCTGCAGCTCTGCCAAAGTGCAGAGCAAGGCTGATGCAGGTTGGCCATTGTGCTTTGCAGGGATCCCACCATAGATGACTCAGCTAGCTGAGCAAACCCATCCAAGGCATGTGCCTTTCAGAACTAGAGTAGTAGTTGGGCAAGGAGGTCCTTGTCCCCTGCTAACTTGCACATTGCCATTGCAGGTGCCTCCCATCACTCCCAAAAATGAACACTGGAAGAGCTTTTCTGGGGAGAGAAGGCAACATGGGCTACCTTTTATTACAAGGAGAATTGATTCATGTTTATCATGTCTTCACTTGTCTGACAATACTAATGACTGGAAAGGTTGCCCGACTCTGCACAAGAAGGGGTAATAGAGTCCACCTAAAAGAGGAAGGTAAGCTGTGAGGAGGAGAGCAATGGCCAGCCAGGCAAGAAAAGGTAAAAGCTGGAAACTGAGATCTTGGGCATGACCAACTGAGAAAAGTCACATAGGGCAAGAATAGCCAGGTGTGCAACCGACACTGCTGTCCATTGTCTCTTCTCTTGGATCCACAGAATCACAGAATGGTTTGGGTTGGAAGGAACCTTAAAGATCATCTAGTTTCAACCCCTCTGCTATGGGCAGGAACACTTTCTGCTAGACCAGGTTGCTCGAAGCCCCATCCAACCTGGCCTTCAACACTTTCAGGGATGGGGCAACCACAACTTCTCTGGGCAACCTGTCAGTCTTCTCTTCTCTGAATGATTATTTGGGACCCTATTCTCATTCTGACACAGCTACAACTGCTTTTAGTGGGGGCCTTCCCAAACTTCCACACTGTAAATTGTCAGGATGATAATACCAATCCCTAACACATAGCTTGAAGAAATCCTGCAGAGGAGTATATGATTGGGTATTGGGTTTCATCTCAAAGTACAAGTTACTTGTTTTCCCCTCACCCACCCTTGTCCATAATTCCTGTCTTTCCCTTACCCCCTGTTCTTCTCAAGGCAGGAGATTACTGAAGACATCACTGAAGAAATGGACCTGATTCGTGTACACCTTTATGGCTGATCAGACTGTTCTTTCAAGCTTTCATTGACTACAGGGATAGCCTGGTGGTCCTAAACCACCAGGCATTTTTGTCTCACTGCAACTGGGACTGTACTTACTAAAATATGCTACAAGCACTTCCATTTTAAACATCTCCTTGTCCTGGTCAGCAATGCAACAACCTTTTCAGAAGTAAACAGTGAAAAGGAGAAGTGTGTACAGGGTGGAATGTTTTTTGCATTATTCATCACAAGCTATTTGCTCATTTGCAGAGTAACTGAGAGCAGGGAGTACACAGAGGCTGTCATTTGGCCCTGTAGCACCCAGGGTGTATTATCCCACAGGAGTCCTTCATTCCATGAAAGAAGAGTAGAGGAAAACAGAAAGCATCAGAGGAAGGGCTCACTGAGGTCCTGCTGAAGACCAGGATCAATAATTTTTTAGTACAAACCTTGAGAACCTTGAGGGAACTTCAGAGACAGACAAAAGCAGCATTGCTTTACTTTATGTTCACACACAGCCTTTTGCTAGTACGATTCCATCAGGATGCAAAGTACTTGGGGAAACTTGGGCGGCCTTCACAGAACATCACTGCTGTTGTTCCATGATTTTTCCACTCCCTTCTTGCCTTTTTTGCATAGCAGGCATTCCCTCACTCTTTCTGGCATATATATGCCACTGGTCTGTTCCAAGGGGCTGCCCAAAGGCTTCTGATATCATGAGAACTTCTGAGATGAGGCAGCAGAAACACAACACAATTATTAGTATTATTTAGTTATTCAATTATTCAACTTTTCTTATCTCAACCTAAAGGTTTCACGTTTTTCTGATTCTTCTCCTCATACCACTAGGGAAGGGGGTACGAGTGAGTGGTTGTATGGTACTTACTTTCTGGCTGGAGTTAAGCCATGACAGTGACTCAAGTATAATTTCTAAGAGAGAGATAAAACCTCCTGGCTCTTGCTTAACATTTCGAGTGTCCAGATTCTGCTTCTCTTTACTATCCTATCCAGTGTAAGCACATGTTGGCATGGGTATTCTCACTGGCTGCCATACATTACTGTATCTCCTGACAGTAGACACAGGATACCTCATGGTCTTTAAACTGAGTTTCTTAACAGGCCAGCAACTTCAGGGAGACTAGGATGTGAAAGCATCAGTGAGCCATCCAAGAAGTTCAACCCTTCAGAGCAGTGGAGGTGTTGCAGAGAACTGAACAATGAGTACAAATGAGTGCAGGGAGAGGGTGCAGAGCATGGATTCTGCCTTCCTCAGTTTGTCTGGGACCTGGTTTAAACTCCCAGCTCCCAGAGGCATGGGAATACAGCTGGATCTAGCTCTGGCTCTTCAAAAAACCACCACTTTGTTACGACCACTGGGAAATTTGTTGAAAATGGGACTTCATTTTGATCAGTGTTAACCATAGTCTACAAAAATCATATTTTGGATAGCTAAAATTATCTCTCTTCATTTTAACACCGCTTAATGTTCATCTAAGGAAACTCAGGATTGCCACCTCAGGCTGCAGTCTGGTCTGTTACTCCCACATCAAAACTTCACTAAAGTTGTAGTGTTTAACAGATGCTGCATTCTTAATTTCTGGCCAGGTTTCTGAAGAGAGGTTCCTTTCCTTAGAAACTCCCACACAGACTCAAGGAAAGCATATTGAGAGGTAGAAACATTTCTTCTTCCAAATGAAAAAAAAAAGATCCTACAGTCAGCAGAGCAGAAAGCTGTTACATGTAATGCATGCTCACTTCCCTGTCACCTCAAGGATAGCGAGCCATGATTTACTTAGTGGCCCAGATATATTAATCTATATTAATCTAAATCTGCCGTATGTTGAGACTTTTTGCTGTGGTAAGGTTTGTGAAGTTTTGAATTGCACCCTGAACCACAAACACTGCACTTTGAGCTTTTAAAACTGAAGTAGCAATACCTATGAGTATTTTTATATCCATTTAATGAGGATGAAAAGCCTCACTTGTTAAGTAGCACTTTATGAGTAGCACACTGACCTCTGTCTTCCTTAGTGGACCATTCAGTTTAGTAGCACTTCTCAAGCTGACCTAGTTTGAAGGTAAACCGCTGGGGGTGGGATCCATTTGGTTTAATTTTGGAAGTCTAGCAGTTCAGTGTCAGAGTCTGAGCTAGTCACCCTAAGCTTCCAAGCAGAGAAACAGGTACCTCCAGAGGATGATTCATCTGGCCTATTTTAGGATGAAGTGAATCACTACCTAAAGGTACCTGTTCTTCTGTTTTATTACAAAGGGAACCTGAAATGACGAGCTTTAGACCTAAATGTCAGACTTCTAAATGCTTAAAATAGGAATTTAAGCTCTGTTTTGGATATCATCATGGTCAGTGGAATACAGAAGCTTAGACAGAATGGCAGTAATAAAGTAAAAGTAAATGGATAAACTTTTTTTTTTTTTTAATTAACAAATAATGGAAACACTCTATGTTTCAAAACTATTTAAGGTAAAGTTGATGACTTTTTAAAAAAAGGCTGATTTTCAGTGGCTTTGACTTGTTAATGAGAGTTACCAAACTCTGCTCCAACAAGGCCATTAACAAATCACTTTTTTACCAATTATTGTTTGCACAAAAAGTGATTAAGTTTCTTAAAATTTTTAGAGTTTCTGGTGCTTAACTATATATATCCAGCCATAAATTTGTGCTCAAGGAATTAAAGTACTGATCTGGCATTCTGCAAAACTGCGGTGGAAAAAACTTCCGAATGTGAATAATCAAAATATTTCTGGGGAGCTGATAATATAGATCAGTCACTGTTACATGAAAAAGTTTTACTAATCAAAGGTGGGTTTAGATCCTTCTCTCACTGCTTGATGTTTCTATCTGCTTACCTGTTTTAAATGCTAATAAACTGTTCATGTCATCAAGGTTCATGACATGACATTTTCTCATGGGTAGAGGGAGGGAGGGGGATGACCAATTCTTCCCAGCTTTCTTTTTCAGTCTTATTTTTTGGCTGTACTAACCTGGGAAAATCAACAACATGAGGCTTTGAATGTCCACTCCATTCTATAAAGGTTAGAATGTCTCCTCGCTTCCTGGGTTTCTCAAACAGCTCTCAGGGATCAGATACGGAAAAGTAAGATAGTGTATTGGCCCAGTATTCAGCAATATTTGCATTCTGAGAGAACACTCATTGAAATCAATGGCAGATAACCCAGGCACAGCAGTAGGTTTTCTACTATATCTTCCTAGTGATCGTATTTTGTTTGATAACTTCAATCATCAAATTTCTATAGTATTTCAAGAGAAAAAAAAAAGTCCCAAAGAACCACAACTCCCCATTGCATTTATAGGAAGTGAATGGTCATTCCTATACATCCTTACTGCATGTTTCAGCAGTCCAATATAAGGCTGATTGACCTGTTCCATAAGGGCTGTATGATCAGTCCCAAAGATGTCATGAAAAGGAGGGAGGAGCAGTCTTACAAGAGTAGCCACAGCGATGACAAGTCAATGCAATGAGTTCTAAGGGATGTGGTCATTCTCTGATTTATCCTGTGGCATTTTCTAAGTTCTTTCCTAGCTCACTGGTATGTCAACAGTATCTGGAATGTATTTGCACCTCTCTCCCAGACAAAGTACAACCAGTGCCTTCCATCAGTCAGGTGGCTACCAATATATATTACTTTGTGCTAAGTATGGTGTGAGTGAATCCTTAAAAAAGCTTCCTAAAGCAGTCATGCTTCCCTTTGTCTAGGTCTGTGTACGCTATAGTGTCTGTTTCCTCACACCTCTTTAGAGAGTGACGATGGCAGGAGTGTGACTGTGGGCATGTGGAAGAGGTTGGTGGTCTTTATAAGCTGTTTTAGCTCTGATTACTGTGGGGTGCTTTCATCTGGACAGACTAAGCAAAGACCCGTTGCAATGCCTAACTCTCCCAGAGGCATCTATGAGATAGCTGTGCTAGCAGAGGATATAAGTAGCTATTTTTGTGGTAGAATTGATCGAGCTGCAGTAGCTGTGCTGTGACACACTGACTCCACATGCAGCAGCTCCCCCTCTCCTCTCCTCATTTAGGTGTTGAAGGGTTAGTTACAGTTGTCAGCTATATCTTCCACTTTTCCCTTTTTCTCCCCCCACTTACTTTAACTCTGTAGGCAGCTCAGCCAAGCTTCATCCTCCATAGTGTCACTTGCTGCACGCCGATAGTGACAGCAGCAGATACCACTGCAGGCGGTGACATCCTTCTGTGTCATGCAGAATCTTCTAATCAGTGCACACAGCCCTGTGCAGCTCAGCCATCTAATTGTTTACCTTCCAATTTTTGCTGCCCTAGGAAGAGAGTGCTCCAAAGAGCAGCCCATCAGCTGAAGCCCTCAAGAGCTGGAACCTTGCCATATGCATCCAACCTGACTTCTGGTCCAGGGGCTGAGGCGCAGTTACTGAAAGAAGCAGGTTCTGTGTGCCTGAGCTCTTAATTTCTCTTCCCTTTGTTCGCTAGCTTGTGTTTATTCTTCGACATTGCCCTCCAAAAGTGCAGCCTTTAAGCTGACTGACATTAAGAGCAGCAACAATACTTAGCAATAATCCTTTGCATTTCTAGAGTGTTTTTCATCTGTGAAGTTCAAATGCCTTGAGAAAAATTGGTATTGTTAGTATCATTATTGTACAGATCAGATAGATGCAAAACAGACTAGATTATAGCTTTTCCTCTCCTTTCTGTTCATTTAAGCTATTTTTAACAGCAAGAAAGCAAAGGAGAGTGTATGAGGGAGAGGGAGAGAGAGAGGAAGGAAGGAAAGAGGGAAGGAAGGGAAAGAGAAAGAAAGAGGAAGAGAGATGGGAAGCAGAAAACAAAGAAGGAAAGATGGAAAGACGGATGAAGCTCAGCCTTGTCACTAGGGCTTCAGTTCCAGACAAAAGAAATGGAATTATATCAAGCCCAGTAAATCAAGTTTTAAATGAAAGTAATGTAATTAATGTTGATCCATATAGATTGATGGCAAGGAATTGTTGTCACACTAACCTGATACATATTTTTTTTATGAAGTTAGAACTTTGTCTGATAAAGGTAATCATATTTGCATTGGCTTCTGTGAGACATTTGATTTGATGGCATACAACCTTGTAATTAAAAATGAAAACAACAGAAAATCAGCACAGTACATGTTAAATAGACAAAATTCTAGGTAAGTGATCATTCAAAATGTGTGAGTGAGAAGTCAACACTAAGCAAGCATGATATACCAGGTCCTGAGTGAGTTTAGTTTTGGGCTTTACAGTGCTTTTATCAGTGCAGCTATTTTTATCAGTATTCTGAAATGAAAATTACCCCCTGCTTGATTACACATGTAGCTAACCGGAAGATTAGTGGAGCAGCTAATAATGAAAGAGATGGATAGGTGAGACTGGGCTGTCTTAACTTACTGACAAATTAGGTGCAAGTAAAAACATTCTATTTTTAATAGATGTAATTGTGATAACATACATGTAGGAAGACAGAAGGTAGACCACAATTATCAGATTGTACAGGATGGTATTCAACTCCCCACTAGAGAGATGGAGGTGAAGATTAACTTCAATATTTGGGAATGGACTGCCCAGTGGCCTGAAGGAATAAATGTGGGGAAATGTACTCAAGTAAGAATAGAGTCCAAGGCTCAGTGAGATTGATAGAAAATCTGAAGATGATGTCAGTTATTTCACTAGCACCATGGAAAACTCATATATGCACATTCCCAAACACAGATGGAAGTGAGAAAATCAACAAATGAGGAAATAAGGAAAAAGCCAGTAGTGAATACATAATCAAATCTTAATTTAAATTTTAGTTTTGCAAATAAAACCCATTAGAAATCCTGAAGATTTGCCACCACAGCCCACCCTGAAATCTCTGGCAGTCACTTGGTTGAAAGGGGTTGAGACAATCTAATTAATCTGTCTTTGGTTCTCGTATCGCTGTTGTTGGAATACTGAGGCCAGTTCATGTTTAAAATCCTCAGAAAGACTATTGAGAAATCAAAAGACAGACCTAGGAGAATAATGTAAGGATTGGAAAATATGCCTTACAATGAAAGACTTAAGAGTGTTAGACAATTTTACTTATCAAAGGAGACTAAATCATAATTTGATCAGTCTGTGAGTTACCAATTGAAATTTTGATCAACCAGGACTGTCAACGTGTCTAAAAAACAGTAATGTGACATTTAGCTTATATAAATGCAGATTAGACAAGAGATGAAATTAGTTAATGTTGCAGGACAAATGATACTGGAACACATTACTGAGGGTTATGGGTAAGCTTTCCAATTGTGGAGATATTTTAATCAGTACATGATGGCTTTCTAAAACACATACTTTCTAGTTCACATTTGACTATTAGATCTGAAGTGGGAATTAGTTTGATGGAAATCCTATAAACTGAATATTAAAGGAATGCCATGTGTGAAGATATTTTAAAACCACAAAAGCTGACTAGTTGAGACTTCACAACATGACTGCACATAAATGAAGGTGGGTGTCTCTGACAGGTGTGTCCAAGCCCGCAACAGGACAGGCAGAATGGGAACCTGACTATCCAGAACTGCACTGTGTTTCCCTTGGTCTACCACATCTCAGCTATACTGTTACTGTCAGTGTTCCCTTACCTAAGGACCTAAACAAGCCCCATTTCATATACCATTGCAAACTAGTGCAATAGGAAGTGAGCTGGGTATTGTAGGAGGAAAAGGCAATTCCCATTTATGTCACATTTTTTTTCCTTTCTAATAAATGTTGTGTCTCTTTATTACACCTAGAATTTCAAACACCTGTCTCTCTGAGTCTTCTTAAGACTCTACCAAACTATGCATAAAAATAATAACCTCATAAAGCAAACACAGGATGAAGAAGTAGTAAAGAATTACAAAAATGAATGCTATAAAAAGTTAAACTAATCCCTTGAGCAGGATAGGACTTCATTTTTGAAAAGCATATCCGACTACGCTAAAGAATTTGCAGTTTTAAATCCCTTCATGGCAGTCACTTTGCCAACAGACAATAAAGCTGCAGTTTAAAACGGCATTCATCTTCTGCAAAAGGCAGCAGATAGCTTTCAGTGTGTTTTTAACACCATCTTTTTTCTTGTAGTACCAACTACTCCATGGGGAGGGGTAGGGGAAGTGACATTAAAATTTTCAATTATCAGGATGTGGCCAAGAAACCTTTTCTCCTTCCTACCCCATTACATCTTGTATATTCCCCTCGTCTCTGAGGGCATGCCTGCATATTTGTTTATCCTTCTGTTGTTGCATGAGCTACAATAATGCACCTAGATGTCTTCCAAACCTAACATGCTCTCCCCAGCCGTGTCTCAGCTGGAGCAGAGAGACCCGCATCCGGCCATGTAATAGATGTATCTCAGTTTGGTTTGGTTATGCCTTGTTTATGCTGAAGGGTCTGAAGAAAGGGCTTATCTTGCTTTTGTGTCTGAGCAAAAAGCTCCCCATATCTCACATCATATGACTTACCAGAAACTTGTAAATATCTTGCAATCACCTGAATGTTCCAGTAGGGAGGTGCTTAAAAAGGAGAAAAAAAAAAAGAAAGAAAGAAAAGAGTAGTAGACCAGAGAAGTATTAAAAGGGAAATAAGATAGGAAAAATGGATCTTTGGGTGCCATTAAGGTTAAGGACCCTACATGTTGCTCCCTGTGGTGTCCTACATGTGATTGAGGTGTAGTACTGTCACACTTGGATGGAATTAGTCATTTAAGGGTTAAGAAGTCTATTTATCTATATTGTATGGTTGTTTTTATCGCAGCTGCTGAGTGCCTTGCAGGCTGTAATGTATTTATCCTCAGAATAGCTCTGTGAGGTAGATAGGTCTCCTGCTAGTCTTTCTTTTTTTTTTTTTTTTTTATTTTTTTTTTTTACATGTTTAAATTAAATCTTTAATACATTTAAAAAAATATTTTGAAGATAAAGAGGAGTGTATTTGACCTTTCAGTAATTAAGTTTTTGGTACTTTCTCCCTGATACTCTCCTCTCCATCATTTTCAACAACCCCTTGATCTGAAGCACAAGGAAGAGGTCATCTTGCCTGGGGCAGGAAAAATTCTGCTTCACTGAGCTGAATATTAGTACCACCTGAAAAAAAGCAACCCAGATGATTCATCATGGCTCAAGATGACTGACTCTTTTAAGCCGCCTAGACGTGGTGTACGGGCAAGACAGCATTACTAGTTCTGTAATGACAAGCCTTTCTAAAGTGTGAATCTTAATTTTGCTGGAAAAGAAGAGCAATAAAATCAGTGTTTTCCTAATGTAATTATTGCCTAATAAAATTATCTGGTATCTGATTATCCATGAGTCCTGCAGACACGGAACTAAGAAACTGGGATAATATAAGCCTGGCTATCAAACTAAATTTCATCCACAGGTGAACTTAAAGGTGGTGTGACAGTATGTGCATGTGGCACTATCTGGGCAGCCATCTTCACAATGTACATTGTTTGCCACTATAAACACCTATATCCAGTGCAATCCCAAAAGCCTGGAATCCGAAGAATTGGACTTAGTGGGATGGCATGGCCTGTTTCCAGTCAGATTGTTTAAACCGCTTCTATGTATATTTAATTTACTATTTGTTTCACTCAAGTACAACACAGGCATTCAGAAGGAAATATATGATTCATACATTGGCATTCTGGGTTTTTTTGATTCTTTTTGAAGAGAAGATAGCACACTGGAATCTCAATAGCTACTACAAGTTAAAAAGGCAGAAAGAAAATCCTTATTAAGAAAGAAAAGAAGGCTGAAGTATAACTTATTTTTTCATTTCTAATAAATTACTTCTGTGCTACATGTACTTATTAGACATAGACAAAGTACAATTGCTGGCATAGGATAAACTGCAAACAGCTATGCTAAACTTCTGGGAGCCAGTAGATTAAAGATAAAATTGTACCAAGGTGGGGCAGATTTGCATTTCAGCTCATAGGGCTTCTTTTTTTGTCACATTCTATGTCTAAATAAATGTGGGAGATCAAAATAAAGCTGCAAAGTTTTGCCTGCTTTTCAATCAAAACAGCAAATCACTGTATTTTGCTTGAAATCTTTGCTTGGATGGGCATAGAGGGTTAAGAACTAGAACTGTATATCAAGCTTGCAAAGTAGCCACAGAGTATAAATGAATGGCATCTGAAAAGGATTTTCGCTAAAACTGTTTAGCACACTACTAGTTGTGTCATGTGCTACAAAACTGGTGAGAAAGGCTGAACACACAGCAATAGTGGACAAGTGTCTAAATTTCTGTACATTTGCCAAGAAAATCAAAAATCTCTTAAATAAAGCATATGTGTATGTTTTACTGCAGTCATATAAAGCTTCCTATGTTGTTCTTAATAGGTAGAAAGATTTTGGAGAATATCTAAGATCTTTGAGTGTTAACAATTTAATGTCAGAAGACTATAGTTGTGACTTCTGAGGCTGAAAAATAGTTTTTGCTTCTTAAGAGAGAAATTAGCCAATGCCAGGAAATACTGCTTTTTTACTACAACAGCCTCTGGGCAAGGCCCTAAATGACCCAATAACACATTTTATCTTTTTTAGTATTTATATAGCTTCACTGTACTCTTATCTGAACAGCTGATCTATCCTTATAACTCTCTCTGAGCCAGGAAAAGAGTATTTATTCAGATGTATACATGGAGATGAGACACAGATGCACTGGAGATCCAAAAATGAATTTCACTATCACAGTCCCATATACTAACCTGTCTATAACATTGGCACATGGAAGTGCCAAATGCCTTTCTTCACACTGAAGAGCCCAGGAAGAACTACAGACATACTGATGGGATAACCAAAACATTCATCATGCATTCACCAGATATGAGGACATACAGACATTAAAGCTGTCCCCTAGGAAAATGCTGAGGAGAAAAGTATACTATAAACCCTATAACTACCCACAGTATTAAGATCATAATTACACCTGTGGGGACACTTGTATTTTTTTAAGTTGATGTAGTCCTCCTTTAACTCAAAATATCCAGATACTGGATCTGAGTTTGGTTCATCTCGCTGTGTGAATGTGCTATTTACTAGCTATTTAGCTAGGCTTCAGACTGTGCAGAGAAGAACTTAAGGTATAATAGGACAGTGAGAGTAAAGACTGGAGAGTAACACATAACTAAGAGTTTGGAGAAATCAACTTGCCATGGGAAAGTTCCAAGCCTTCTTCAAAAAGTACTTCTATTTATTCAAAGATTAGCTGATTACAGTAGGCAGCAAAATCTGATTCAGTGCACATTTGTCTGAAAACTCAGGCATTGCTGCACATGGGATGGAAGAGAAATGTAAGCACCAGTCTTGTAGAATTTTACACAGCCGCAGTGCTGAATGAAATCATGAAATCTTCATCCTAATGATGCTCTTAAGGTCATGAAAATCTAAATCAAAACAGGAGCTTAAGCCAAGCCTAAAAAAATGAGGCTAGCACCATAATGATGCCCATATATTACAGTTTTTCTGTTCAATCCTTGAGGTGTCTACATGTTTGGCCCTACACATCATCTTAATTACATGCCATCTTACTTACACATTGTTCAGTCTTGTTGAGGTGACAGTTTTGGAATATGTTTAGGAACAAGACTATTAATATGTGTAAGTCTTAACACTATTGGTCTGAGAACTGCCCAAGTAAAAGTCTAACTAATATTCTAAACTGGACAGATGGATATGATACACTTTTGGCAGGCTTTCATATTTCCCCCTCAAACAGGTCACAACTGCTTATAAAACAGGCTTTTACTGCATTCACTTATATGATTTATTTTTCCTATGCTTAGACTTTATAACTCATTTGCTCCATTTCCTGTTGGCATTTTCTTCCCTTTATTTATCTCCAATTTGTTTATATATTTACAGCGATTCCGTTACATAAATAAATATACATATTCTATCTCAAACACTTATGTTTTCCCATGAACAGCTCCTTTTCTTTTCCTTTTGTCAAACTATTAAGATAAAAATTAGGAAGATCTTAAATTTTAGCTGATCTGATTGCATTCTGCCATGGAGATTGCATGCTGTCATATTATGATACATTGAATGTTGTGACCAAAGAATCATAACAGTAGATAAAGTCAGAATGTGTAAAATTTACTACATACTTCAATTGAAAAATTGGGA
>JAOEHX010053966.1:0-13625 GCA_025448015.1 Bolborhynchus lineola | reverse complement strand
ACCCTCCTGCAATGAGCAGGGATATCTGCAACTAAATCAGGTTGCCTCAAAGCCCCATTCAACAGGACCTTCAATGTTTCCAGGTATGGGGCATCTACCACCTCTCTGGGCAACCTGTTCGAGTGTTTCACCACCCTCATCATAAAGAACTTCTTCCTTATATGTAGCCTAAATCTACTCTATTTTAGTTTAAACCATTGCTCCTTGTCCTATCACACCATGCCCTGCTAAACAGTCTGTCCCCATCTTCCTTGTAGGCCTCCTTTAAGTACTGAAAGTCTGCAATAAGATCTCATTGGAACCTTCTCTTCTCCAGGCTGAGCAATCCCAGCTCTCTCAGCCTATCCTCTTAAGAGAGGTGTTCCATCTCGGATAATTTTTGTTTCCTTCCTATAGGCCCGTTCCAACAGATCCATGTCTTTCCTGTACTGAGGACTTTAGAGCAGGACACAGTACTCCAGGTGTGGTCTGAAGCCATGTTCCTTTAGATCAGCCCAGGATACAGTTAGTTTCAGGGCTGTGAGAACACACTGCCAGCTCATGTCCAGCTTTTCATCACTGATATGCCCAATTCCTTCTCCTCGGGGCTGCTCTCAGTCCCTTCATCCTCCACCCTGTATAATACCAGGGGTTGCCCCAGCCTAGATGCAGGACCTTGTACTTGGCCTTGTTGAACTTCATGAGTTCATGTGAGCCCACTTCTGGAGCTTGCTCATGTCCCTCTGGATGGCATCCTGTCCTTCAGGTGTGTCAGCTGCACCACTCAGCTTGGTGTCTTTTGCAGATTTGCTGCTGGGGCATTCAATCCCATGATGTTGTTAATTAAAATATTAAACAGTTCTGGTCCCAGTAGGGACCCCTGAGGAACACCACTTGTCACCAGTCTCCATCTGGACGTATAGCCTCACTTAGTCTCTGACCACTACCCTCTCGATGAAACCATCCAGAGCAACTTGGTCTAGTGGAAGACGCCCCTGCCCATGGCAGGGGGTTGGAACTAGATGATCTTTAGGGTCCCTTCCAACCCAAACTGTTCTAAGAGTCTATGATGATTCTATGATCCAACCAATACCTCATCTACCAAATAGTCCATGCATCAAATTAATATCTCTCCAATTCAGAGAAAAGGATGTTGTGGGGAACCATGCCAAAGACCTTACAGAAGAACAGATAGACAACATCCATAGCTCTTCCCTTGTCCACCAATTTAGTCACTCCGTTGTAGGCTACTAGGTTAGTCAGGCAGGATTTGCCCTTGTTGAAGCTATGTTGGCTATCTTGAATCACTTCCCTGTCCTCCATGTGCCTTAATAGAGCTTTTAGGAGGACCTGTTCCATGATCTTCCCAGGCACCAAGGTGAGGCTGACAGGCTGGTAGCTCCCAGGGTCCTCCTTTCTACCCTTTTTAGAAATGGATATGATTTGTGTTCTTCATAAGGTAGCACATGCTGCCTTGCTGTGTTTCCCACTGCTGCTGCAGTGACTGAGCAATGGCAAGTTAAGGAGGTGCCCAGCAGCCAGCCTGGGAGAATTACAGAATCATAGAATGGATTGGATTGAAAGGGGCCTTAACAACCATCTATTTCCAACCCCCTGCCATGGGGGTTCTACTACACCAAGTTGCTCAAAGCCCTGCTCAGCTTGGCCTTGAACACTTCCAGGGATGGGGAGTTGAGCAAGGTCCCTGTTGTGTGTATCTGAGTAATGATTACTCACAGCTCATAATCCACCTCATAGAATGTGTTTATTGATTTGCAGCAAACGGAGTAGCTGGGGATCTAGGTTAAAAGTGATTATGCTGCTTCTTGTCTTTGTTAGCCAATGCTCATTGAGCTGCTTGTGATGGGAAGGCAGAAGGGCAGGCATTCAAGAGTTCTCCATGCACATTTTTAGTTGTTGGTGTATGATCATCACGGACAGATTTGTGCTGGGCTCTCAGAGATCATGGCCTCTGAAGCCAGAGGGACTGTCGGATCTGAAGTCCTACACCATACTGGCCACTGCTCCCCCTCCAAGGGCAAGCACCATCACCTCAGCAAACTTCTTTGTAGGGACTTTGCAACACTGACTGCAGCAAGAGCACTACCCTTGTAGCAGCCTTTCCCTTGCCACAGGCAGTGTGTACCCATCTCCCTGCACAGTCCTGTATTGTCAGGCTTGCATTTCTCAGTTTAGGCACGTAAAGGTGAATGGTTTCCTTTTCGCCTTTCACAGAAGCCAAAGATTATCTGTTTTTACAAAATAAAGATGGGGATGGGATGCAAATAACACTTCTGCAATTTTCCACCTATATCCTTGATGCTAGTGGTGGAGCATGACTGCTTCTTCAGTGCGCACACACAGCTGGGTGGCTCCATGGGTTTCTCTGCACAGAAGCACTCAATGCTTCATCTGACACACAGAGCAATGGGCATGTGGGCCCGTGGGAGGAGGACACAGGCAGAGGTTCTGGCAGAGCCCTGACTCAGCCATCAAGTCCTAGTAAGGGCCGTGTCAGCACTCTGCTTCATCCCTGGCAAGAGGCATATGGACCGGACTGCCTCTCCCTGAACCTTGCCACCACCCAGCTACTTCCTGCCTGTGCCACTGGGTCATCCATCTATGCCACAGCTTCTACTGCAGCCTCCCCTCACCTGTCCAGGCTGTGGAAATCATGTTGGCGAGCTTGCAGATCTTTCAGGGCCAGATCCAGCGCTCCTCATTGTCACTGCAAATCCCTGTTGATTCCAGCAGGCTGGGGCCAGTTAAGGGTGTAACTCCTTAAAAAACACTGCAACAGTACTCAGCCACTTTCTGCACAGCCCTTTTGCAACATCAGGTCCCATTTCACCCAGCAGCTATTTCTTTGCAGCACATCCAGGTGCTGCAAGGACGTTCAGCATCCAATAATTCCCAATTTGGGTCATGCCCACCCACTGCAGGCAGCAATGCTGCCCCGGTGCCATGTGGACCAAAGCACACATGCTGACATGAGGTCATACTCTCAAAACCATTTCAGCTGTTTCTAGTGATTTGCTGGTGACTGCAGAAAAGAGTTCATTACTTAGAGAAGGAAGGGGAGAGCTCCCTAAAATGTTTTTGCCCTTGTTGAGCCTGGAGAGCTTTCTGTTGATTCAGAGGGATCTGAGAACAGCCTTCAGTACTTGAAGGGGTACAAGAAATCTGGAGAGGGACTTTTTACAAGGGCAGGTAGTGACAGGACAAGGAAGAATGGCTTTAAACTGAAAGAGGGTCGAATTAAATTTGTTATTAGGAAAAAGTTCTTCCCTGTGAGGGTGCTGAGGCACTGGTTCAGGTTTCCCAGAGAAGCTGTGGCTGTCCCATCCCTGGCAGTGTTCAAGGCCAGGTTGGATGGGGCTTGGAGCAACATGGTCTAGTGGAAGGTGTCCCTGCCCATGGCAGCAGGGCTGGAACTGGATGATCTAAAGATTAGTCTCTTCCAACCCAAACCATTCTATGATTCTATAACTAACGTGAGGGCCTTTTTTCTGTGCTGGCTTGGATGTTGGGCAGCTGTTTACTTGTGTACAAGCCCATGAATCAGAGCTTGGCTTGGCAAGATCAGTAAGGCAGGAAGGTTTTACACCCTGCTGGCTCCTGACCTACCAGGACTCCCATCCCATGGGAATTATTTTACGTCCTTCGGATCCAAGGGCAGAGCTGGTTATGCTCTTATCCCTCCAGAATGGCCTGGTGCAGCCTTTCTGTATTGTCAAAACCATAGTGGAATCCTGGCTAATGTAATCTCTCCTGATATTTTATGCTACCACCTCCTCGTTATTTTTCACATGATACACTTCTCAGGCCAGGGATGCACCTCAGTGATGTCTTGGAGACATCCAGGAAATTTAGGCTATTATTAAATAACAAGGACAGCAATGATAACAACATGGCATAAAGCTTGATGATGACCTCAAGAAAGAATTGGACTGTATCCTTTGATGCCAATTAGGATATATGGAAAACCTGGAAAGAAAAGTAACTGGTGATTACTGTGGCCCAGGTAAAATTTCCTGAATGTCCCTGGGGCTGAAATTCACAACAGTGAAGCACAGATGCAGCTTTTAGCAGGACCTGAGTGACGCAAGAGGGAGAACTGAATCCTGTTCTTAGGGCTGATGGTTTGGGTTTAATCAGAACATCTCTCAGATAGACACAAAGTGTGTGTTCCATTCAGGATGACAAAAAACAGTTTAAAAGCATCCCACAGGGCTTTAATAGGCTGTCTCAAAAAAATGCCCCTCACAGTTACCCAGCCTCTGGTTATTTATCTAGTTAAAATTTAACCAATTTACCAGTCTCTGAAAAGTTTCCCAGTGCAGATGAGGCTTGAGCAGAGAGCAGGAGCTCTCATGTCTTGAACATCTCAGCCACACAGATGGGGCTGGACCTGGCTCCAACTCCATGGTTCTTTGGCCAAAAGGAGGAATAATAATAATAATAATAATAATAATAATAATAATAATAATAATAATAATAATAATAATAATTTGTATTAACATGGAAGAAATGCAGCAATAATTAGAATTCCCAGCAAATGCCTTAAACTCTGGGTTGAAGTTTCAATTTTATTTTGGCATCCCTGATAATTATTTATGTTTAAAGGGAAATTTTCACCAGAAAAGGCTAATAGAAGACAAAATCATCAGATGACGATGAGAGAGAATTTGTTGAGATCAGAAAAGGAATTAAGCCACTTCGGGAAAAGATAATTTTAGCAGTCATACTGTGGTAGGTGGAAAATAAAATGCACTTCAAGGAAAAATTTGAGCACCTCATCTAACTCCTTGGTTCCCAAGGGCCTGAACTCTGCAGTTTTTCTGACAGAGGAAAAAACCTCCAAAATATTTAGATGTATAAAGAATGAAATTAGTAATGAAATTGATAATTATGTCACCCAATTGTGCTGGCAGGTGGGGGCCAGGTTCAGCTATCCACAAAGGGTCACAGACACAAGGGGTTTGCTCTTGAAGACATGCAAGCCTTCTGGCAGGAAGCTGGAAGGTGTCCCCACACCCAGCAGAGGTGAGGGGTAATGGCCAGACACCTTCTCAATTCTTGGGCACAGTAAGGAAAAAAGGAACATTGACAAGAGTAACTCTTCCACTTGTCACAGACATAGAAAACCAATAATGTGGAACTACACTGACTGTGTGGTATTTTACAGGAGTCAAGGATGAAAGGGGAACACTGAATATCTCAGGTTTCCTTCCTCCAGATTGTTTTTGTGTTTATCCACTGATTATTGTAAAACATGAAGTCATGCTGGAGCTTCCTCCAGAGGGAGAGCCTGACCTACCCAACTGCTGCCACGCTTCCTCCAGCATTTCCCCATTTCTTCACCACACGAAGGTGGGATTGATGTGGAAGGAGGCCCCTTCTCCACCCATGGCCCCTCCAGCAACATCAAAAAGAGGAGCTGTGGGTGAGCTTGCAGGTTGTACTGGAAGGCATCCTGTGAATTTAAGTGCCTGGAGGGCTGGGCAGTGCTGGGTGGGGGGTTTCTTTATTGCAGCTCTGAAGGTAGGTGTCTGACATTCATTTAAATCCTACCAAGTACCTAAATAGTCTCTTGGAACTCATCCCACAATCTATCTAACCCTTTTATCACTGTTTGGGAAACTCTTGATTAGCAGTCAAAGGTTTTGGCAGCCAAAGAGATCACACCAGCTACTCGGGAACCTGGGAAGCTCTTCAGACATACCCCTGGAGAATGACCCAAAGGACAAAACAGCTGCACATCCCTAATGGTCTTGTAACATCACCTTTTTCACAGATAATTCACAAGCTTAATTTACTACTCAGCAAGATAAGGCACACTCCTGTTTTTTAACAGTTCTGGTATTACAGTCCCCTTCACCAAAGAGCTGTGGGGTTTTATACAATTGACCACTGAAAAAATAATCACTGAAGAATAACCACCTATTAAACATGATTCAAACCCAGCAGCAAATGCATTTTATCCTGGTGGGTCTGTTAGGAAGAAATGTTACTTTTTTGAACACACACAAACCAAGCAAAAAAAAAAGTAAATATTGGATATGAAAGGTCACACAGCCCAAGCTGCAAATCTGAAGCAAAATTAAATTAATTTGTGTCGTACCTGAGGTGTATTTGTCTGACATGGCAAAAGATGCCAAGGCTATGTGTTTTTTCTGGGCTTTTTCTACAGCAGAAAGGCTGGTTTGATTAAGTGCATTAATTCTGTATTTATCAAATTCTTGGAAAATACCTGTGGTAGGTACACTGCAATTAGCCTAAAGCTTGCCTACGTTATTTTAGCTTAATTTGGTACCACTAAACCATTGGACAAACATTGAACACTGGATAAACTCTCAGCACTAGCCAAGCCCAGCAACACTCAGCAAAAGCATGAATACATGTTATTTTGGGGATTGACTATAACTTTTGGACGGGAATTCTTAAATTCCCAACTCCTGTAAACAAACCATGCTCAGGAGGTCACTTTTCCACTTGTGTGGACGCACATAACACGGTTCCTTGGGACATGCTTCAGTAAGGCATCTCTGAGAGGTTTCCGCCTCCTTTCTGCACCACAAACCCACAGTTATGAAGAAGGAGCCACTAACGCCCCTGAAGGGTTTTGTCAGCATACTGCAGACATGTCTGTGTGTGCTTGGGCACAATCTGGCACCTCACAGAATGCTTGATTTCCTTACGGAGCTGGCTGGATGGTTGTCTGTCCCTCTGGGTACATCTATTTCCCAACGAGGATGCAACCCAGACCTGTATTTCCTATAGACTGCAGGGTTCAATCCCACATCTTCATCAATCTACAGAGTCCTTCCCAAGGCTGGTAGCCAGGTGTGGAGGCAGCGAAGGAAGAAGGGATACCTCAACTCCTGTGGGACACTGCACAGGGGGACAGAGAGCATGCAAGACAGGTTCTGACTCATCTGGTTAAGATTGGTAGCTAGGGAAGCATAACACTACTTCTGAGTCATATTTGCAGCCTTTTATTCAGTGTTTAATGTAAAATGCATAAACAGTCCTGGAAGAAGACACTCCAGAGCCTCCTCCCCATTCTCAGATGAGTCCTCTAGTCCTTAAGGAAAGTTCTCCCACAAATCATCTCATTCTCTCCCCATGTCCTTTTTTCCTGCTGACTTTTGTTACCCTCTGCCCAGCGGAAGATGTAGAGACCACCATCAGCCTGGCTAACCTACAGCCTGGTGGTTATGGCATTGTGTGGGAAGTATGAGATAGAGGTTTGAGTCTTCTCAGGTCAAGCAAAGCAAAAGTGTCCAAACCTTGTGTGCGTTTGGGACACGTTAGGATGTTTCTACATTACCATTTTAACTGGAGACAAGAAGATGTTGCTGAAGTGAATCCCCTGATTACCTCCAGTCTGTGTTTTATTTCACACTGAGGAATCAGCCTGTGTCTCTTTTGGCTTGAGCAAAACTGGAAAACACTCTCCTTGATCACAGACCATGTGCTCCCACTGCCCTGGCAGTTGGTCCATGGGAACTGGTCTGAAGAAAACCCTCTAGACATGTATATGGTGTGACCACTGGATTCTCAGAACCACCTGTCTCTACAGATTGCTCTTGCTGGGCTGCCACAGCCATAATCTATGTAAATGTCATATTGCAATGTTGTGTGCTGTAATACGGTGTAATGTACTATAATGTAGTACACAGTAAGCATGGCCAAAAGTTATTCTATGAGGCAAGTGAGAAAAAAGAGAGGATCCTTGATGTGGAATTCTGCATTTTACATTAAACCTTTAACACCAGCAGCTGCTCTTAAAAGAAAGCAAGCTGACCAGCTTTTGGTAGGAAAAGGTGTGGGAGTTTCTTCCATGCCAAAGGAGTGACTTCTGGGCTCCACATCCAAAGGGATGGTCTTGCCTCAGGAGATAGAGGTGAGAGTACATACACCACCCCCAGCCCCATCGGCACAGCTCACAAGCCCTCCCTGGCTATCCTGAGGCGTGATATAGAAATGTAGTGCTTACGAGTGATGGATTTTAGGAATCTAGCCAGTAGCTTCTTGAGCTAATTGGAGAGTAGGCAACTTTCCCCATATCTTCCTTCACTCCCTGGTGAAGAAAAGGAAGTACAAGTTGTTTTTATTACTGAAGCCAGACTGGCCACAGCTCTGTCATAGCACATATCAAATGAGCAAATGGAAAAAGAAAAATTGATTTAGCTAGTTTTTAGTGATCTTTCTGTGATTTTCACATCAGCAGGCTGTGCCATTACACTAGTCGGTAGTGCTGGAAGTGTACTGATCGCCACAGAAAAGAGAGATGCAAATCCAATTAAGCAGGCCAGCTGAAGCTCTGCATAGCTAAAAGGGCATGAAGAATCTTGGGGTTTATGCCAAAATTTCTTGTCCCCGAAGTTATGGACATGAATGTGTATTTTTCTGATTTACAAGCAAAATACTTGTTCCCAGAAGGTACAATAGGCTACATGACAATGCAACATGTCTTGGCACAAGGAAGAATGACCTCACCTGAAATTGCAGGTTGCAGTTTGGAAATAGGGTATTTCAAGAACATTTGCAATCCCTGATGGGAAATGGAAACTCTGCACACTCTGATCTTGCCTGGAATATCCTTGTAGCTTCACATAAATGTTGTTGATCAGAATAATTTTCAGTAGATTCTATCTCTTTTGAAATAATAGAAACTACTGCAACTGATTTATGAGCACCCTTGCCTGACACTTCTACCCCTAACAATAAAATACCTAGCAGTAGAACATCTTGTGTGGTTTATGCCTGACTTATTTTACATTTTTTCCACAAGCTAGACATGTACAGAGTTGCTGTTCGGTTGTTTTAATCCCATTCTTTTCTTGTGCAAACAGCGCTCCATGTAAAACTGTTCATCAGCCAGCCTGTGTGGAGCAAACGCCGCAGGGCCACTGTGTTCTCCATTGCCAGTCCTAAGAGGTGAGTTCCACTGTGAATGCCTCCTGGCAGTGCCTGGTCTCATTTTGATTTTGAATCCCATAGCCTGTGGGTCACTATGACCTGAAATTTGCCTCTCTTTGCCTCCTCTCCCTTTTCTCTGGAAACCCAGCTCTGTTTCTTCCATGTTTACAAGATCCTTTCCCACAGATCTTTGCATGGGCTCCGCTGGGACTTCTGTAATTAGCAATGTGATGACAAACAAAGTGGAGAGACATTGGTACTTGGAACATTACCTTCCCTGGTGCTCCAACATCCTTTGGAGCCAGAAGTGAGGTCTAGCTGATTCAGTCTAAGTTTAGGCTTGATAACCTCTTGAGCTCCTTCCCATAGTTTTGCGCAGCTCATACACATCTGCAGCTGCACAGAGATCCTGGGGAGATCTTCCAAGGAACCTCTTGGTGGTTTGCAACTTAGCTTTTCCTTTCAAATCAGACAATACAACTGTCTCCCCAAAAAGTTTGGAAGTTATCTTCCATTGTCTGCGTCAGGCCCAGGAAAAAACCTTTCTTCTCTCAGAGAATATTCTGCACATCAGGGACTTCTTGGTCCTCAAAAAGAGAAGTGAGGCAAGTTACCAGTTTTTCTAGCCTGTCAGAGACTAGGGAGAGTGACAGGGCTGAAAAGACACTGACTCTCAGGTAAGGAAAAGGGGATAGTAGGAAAGTCAGGACTGGGAAGCACAGATGTAAAGATCATAAGGATGCAAGGGAGAGCCTAAAATAGCTGACAGACAATTCAGACTACTGTGGGAAGAGTTCCAGTGATTTCTTCACCAGCAGCCTTTGTACCCTAAGGTTACTTCCATGTTCAAAGTGTTCTCCACCTCCTATTGCACGAAACCAGGAAGAGCCAACATCCTTATCCTTTTCCAATCTGTTACAGACAAGGGCTATAAGACTTTAATGAATACAAAACAACTGCTTCATCATTCCTGTGGCTGTTGATAATTATAGTCGTAAGTTAGTGACTCTTTTCACAGTTCAGTCCCTAGCTGTTATCTTCAGTTGTAGAAAAAATTTATCAGTGAGGGCCATAAATCATAAGTATTGATAACTATTTAGACCTTAAATAGTAGAAATACATCTATTTATATTGAACCTTTATTTATCACCTGCAGAAATGCAGCAAAAGAATGTAGCAAAACCAGAAAAATTTGGGCATGAAAAGTGTCACTGGCTTAGAAACATTTTAGTCAACTGCAGAAAAATTGTTTAAGTAAAAAGCTCTTTTGGGTTTGTTTTACGTATGTTAGCACGATACCTAATATTTCTCCTGGTTTTACTCATGTGTTTATCTACTCATGTGCTTATTTAAACATCACTATCTGGGACTTGTGCTGCTAGCCTGGGGTTTGCATGTGCCACAGGTTTCCAAGCAGCAATGTTGTGCTATGGTCCAGCTCCATCTAACACCACTGAAGCAGAATCTGCCTTCCTTTGACAAAGGAAACTGCCCTCAGCTCAACAGCATTTTTGTGTACTTTGCTATTTGGTTTTGTGTCTGCTTGTTTCAGGTCAGCAAAATCACTCCAGCAAGAAGACTTCACTCCCCACTCTGCTGTTAGCATTTCCCTCTTAGGTAAGAGGTAGTGAATAGATCATCACTGGTATCTTTTCAAGTTTGTGGAACATCAATGAGTAGACAGTATCTGAATCCTTCCTAAATGCTGTTTGGTGTTCAGCATAGACACTGATGAATCATATCCCAAAAAAACACTACTCACAAAGAAGAGGATTGGATCTGGGCTGATACTACTACCTCACTTCGTTTGTGTTCTTTGTAGTGCATGTAGCTTGTATTTTCCCAGTGCAATCCCTGTTACTTTATGTGCAGGCTTCCTTTGACCTTCCCAGTACATGCATAATCAGGGCATATGCCCTTTCTCATTATACCCTCAGTAGCCCTTCACCAAACAGGTTTTCCTAAAGCCTCCATCAGCTTCTTTTATTATTTCATGTACAATGCAGAGCCTCACAGTCTTGCATAATTTCTGTTGACTTCCCAGCTTCAAATTGTTGCCCACTGACTAACAGCAGTCAAGCTGGAGCATGCAGCTGGCCTCTTGGTTATCTGTCATGACAGGAAATCTCCTGATGTTGTTTCTGCACAGGGGCACTAGTGCCAGCTTTGTGCATAGCTTTGTGTGCTTCAGTGCCTGACGCAGTAGATTTTCCCCAGTCAGCATCAGTATCTCAACTGTCACACTATGCTCTTTTTTTTCAGCTCCACTGAGTAGGTGGCTGCAAAAGTCAGCAGATTTTGAGCATTCTCCAAAGTATGTGCATCAACCCCTTACAGAGTGCTAAATTATCTTCACACCTTAGTGGTGACAGAGCCCTTTTTGTTGAATGCTCATAACTAAAGAAAGAACCCTTTGGCTTTGATATGTGAAAGGAGCCATCTGATGGGATGAGTGACAGGTGCTGTTTGACAAGTAGTTGAATTGCCAGGGGAAAAAAGTCTAAAAATGGGGAATGCAGAAAAATTAGGGAATAAAAAACACAGCACTTATTTGAGGACTTGGCTTGTCCTTATTTTGTGGGACACTACATGGATGCATCCCATGCAGCTTCACAAGCATGTTCCCAGGTGCATTGCTCCGGAAAGCATCACTGGACATGGGCATGCCACCCAAAGGGCCCTGGAATTACAGCTGAGAGCGCCACACAGGTCACAGCTGTGATCCAGCATAGATCTGTTGGTGGAACATGTTGGTGTGGGCTTGACTGTAGCTTCTGCCTGGAAAGCTCCTTGTAACAACCACTGATTTTCTTTTTTTATTTTTTCTTTTTTTTTCCTTTTTTTAACAGCATGAGATTTTAACTGCATCCCTTTAGTTCCTCATGGCTGTTCCTCACCAAACCCAGTTCAACTCCTTTGTCTCTGATTAGCTTAGCAAGAGGAAATGTTTCCCGTCATATATTTGCATTCAAGAAATGACTTGATTAATATGATGCCTACCTAGGTGCAACCAGGTCATTACTGCATCATCCTATTCTTGTTTTCCATCTGATTCAGGAATTGCACTTGAGACCTCAGCAAACTGCTGGAGAAGTCATACAGTCAGCAATCTGAAAGTTGACAAAAGGAACAGGAAAATGTACTTTATTTGGGTTGTATTAAACCAATGCAAAACATGTGAATCCAGCCGACTTTCCCTGGAGGAATCATATATCTTTCTCAGATGCTGCCTGCTCTCCTCTCCATTCCCTTGAGCTCCTGTCACTGAGTTCGATGCCTCACAGCAGAAATTTTAATTTGAATGCTCTCCTCCCCTATCTTCCCCTTCCCTCTATGGGGTGCACAGATCAGACCTTCTCCCAGTTGGCATCTAGCCTCTCCTCAAGCTTCACTGGAACTACTCTTTGTACTTTGCAGCCCATATGGCTGATCCATCAATACTGCCTTTAACAATTTCCCTCCCCATTCTCCAGCATTTGCCACAGTTTTACCTCATTAACTTCTTCCCATTCTTATCTGTAAGTAAACTGATGTGGGTTTCTTCTAAGCTCTGTGTGCTCCAAGAGAAACAGAAAAACAAAACCTCCTCAGATAAGCATCAAAGATTAAAGTGTTCTTGGAAAATGTGAGAAAACTTTGCCTGAACTCTAAGAGTGCATTTACAGACATATAATTTGCATGACAAAGGGTGTGAATTAGTCAAAACTACAAGGGTACTCTCCCCTGGGGAGAAATTATTTCTGAGGAACAGGGCAAAACACCTTCCCAGAAGCAAAGAAAATCATGCTCCTCTATAAAAGAGCATGATTTCTCCTCTGTCTGTTGGTGCCTGGCCCCATCATCAAACAGCTATTCATGAAAATAATGGCTGGATACCTATTTCAGACACTAATATGCGTGCAAAGATATCGAAGGAAACAAAATGGTTTGCTCAAAGGCTAAGCAAGTATAGTATATTTGGTCTCAGTATGACTAAAACCACTGCTTGGAAAGTAAATGCAGAGACAAACTGGTTACATGCACTGAGTTGAAATGGGAAGGTGCTTTTATTGCTGACATTAGTGCAAAAATATCAGGTGTAACACACGTTCAGCTCAGCCTCGAAATTAAAACTATTTTCAAAATGTGATCTGAGTCTATAGATGTATTTCCAGTTGATTAACAACAATTGTGCACAACAAGTAGCAAGTAAGCTGCTAAGTGTTGAAAGAGCTTCATTTTAAGCAGAAATTATGAATAAGGAGGTTGCTACACATATAAATTAGCAAAAATTAAGATGCCTGTGACTCACAATATAAAAGTGATGCTTCATGATAGTCAAAACTAAACCTGACCATGAGGAATAGCAGAAGAACTTACCCAGTGTGAGTAACTGGTTAATAAAATGGCAAATGAACCTCAGTATCTGCTGGCCTGGACTAACACACTGTGAGAAAATTAGTCCAAAGTATACCTCTTTGAGTATATGATCATATATTGACCCCAGGAGATACTGTTCCAGTTTTTAGAAACACTTAGGAAAGAATTTTCGAATGAATATGCAAAAGTCAACTCATTTCTTTGAGTTGTCTGGAAAATGAAACCAAGTACACAGAAATTACTGGAAAAAGATGAAGAATGCAACAGAAAGCATTGCACTGTGCATTGATAAACTGTACAGGTACATCATCTGGTCTTGTAAAAGAGGTACAAAAAGTTGTGATGGTGATAATAAAGAT
>JAOEHX010053963.1:15986-34063 GCA_025448015.1 Bolborhynchus lineola | reverse complement strand
GGGGGAGGAGAACCCGCAGCAGCCGGGGGAGCTCCCCGGGGCCACAGCCGAGCCAGGGGAGCCCTCAAAACCCGCGGGGCCTGAGCCCCCAGCAGCCGCGGCAGAGCAGAAGGAGTAGATCCCGCCTGGAATGTCCCAGCCCCGGAAGTGTCACGGACTCGCTGCCTTCCCCGCACACCTCCGTCCCACCCAAACTGATGCGACTTTCCAGAGCCACCCCGTCCCCGAGTGCTTTTTTCCCCATCTCCGTTAGAGAGCTAGTTTGGATTCCCACCACTGCTGCTGCAACCTGGAGCAGTTCTACCTGAATCCTTCACGACGGTGGAGGGAGATTATCGTGGACATGACTGGAACTTACAGTTTCTGGTGGCTGCCGGCTCCTGGCTATCCTCGAAGCCCAGTACCTGTTCAATGGATCCTTTTTCTTCTCTCTTTCAGTTTACATTCCCGGTTCGGACTTTAAATGAAAGTATTCTGTGCTTTCTTCCCTAGAAGTCAATGGTTTAAGAGCTGATCGTGTTAGGTTTTTTATAATGGCTTACTCTTGGCTTAAAACCATAAAGCTTGAAAGTCCCCTGGGAAAGTCTCCTCTTAGGGGTGTGGGGTGGACGGGCAGGGACCTGCAGCTGTAAACTGTGAAGCAACGTTGGGGTTCTCTGTAAATAATTTTTTTAATGGCCAAAACACTTGATTTGCAATTTTCTAAAAAGAAAGGAAAAAAAAAAAAGCTGTATGAGCTTTCTTGTAACATTTGAAAGGAATAAATGGTGACCCCTTCATGGGTGAGCTTGTGTCCTCCTTGTCCTGGCTGAGGGCTGGGGGTGCTCCCAGTTGCTTATTTAGTTCACCAGCTGCTGCATTTAATCACTCCAGCCCCATTAATTGACTTGCAGCAGATGTAGAGCTGCAGCCACAAGGGACTTTCTCACATGAGCCTCTTGTCACTGCTTTGGGCTCAGGGCTGAACTGGCTGCTCTGTACCTGTGTTCTTTGGGATCCGGTAGGGAGGGAAGAAAAAGCCTTTTCTGATAGAGGGGCCCAGGAGGGCTGCTGGCTGAAATTCCCATTTTAAACCTGGTTTCTTTAATTCTAAATATTCTTCAGACTGTGATTAGCTCCTCTTCCCTGAAGACAGCTTGGAGTACAAGAGCTGTGTGCTGGGAGCAAAGATTTACTTGCAAAGAGAAAAGGGGTGCTATTAGGACTTGTCCCCTTGACCTGTGCAGGGACAGGTGATGTTTCCCAGGCAGGCAGTAGTACAGACCTTGAGGGCTGTGGCCTCCTTACAGCTGTAGCAGCAGCCCCTCCATTTAATGGCCTGCTCCTAATTCCTAACTCCTGGTATTTGGGCTGGCAAAAGAAATAGAGAAGGGCAAGGACCTCTGTTTGCCGAGTGGGATGGTGGGGCCTGGGGTGAGGACCACTTTCTGTAGCCCTGGAGTAGCTGGAAATAGCCAAAAGTCTTGGTTTTACATATCACATCCTGATACCAACAGCTAAAGCGAGTGACCTGATTCCAAGTACAGCCTGAGGTTCATCTCTAGTTATCTGCAGGGGCAAAAAAATGGGTATTATAGATGTAGGCAGTGGTCTGCAAGTGATTTCCAGGATCGTTGGGGGTCTGTGGTGGGAGATGGAGCTGCAGCGAGCCCCAGTGGGCTGCAGGGCTCAGCCCACCTCAGTGTGGCAGTCTGGCAGCCATTTTGGGAGACGCGGGGAAGAAGAGGGCCGTGGATGCACATCGGGGAGCATGAGCTGAGCAGGGTCACCTCAATGGGGCACTTGGTTTTGTTCAGGGAGGAGAAAATTTCAACTATCTGCTGTGGTGACAGGGACAGCAGTGTCCTGGAGCAGTATTCCAGCAAGGGAAGGCAACTGTGCCATACAAAGCCTTGTTTTGCAGACAGCAAAACCAGAATTACAATCCTCTGCTTATGAAGGTTGAGTCTTTTGAGCCCATTTCAGGTGTGATCCCTGTTACAGAATTATCCTGCTCGTACTTCCATTAAATAAATATTTTTTACACTTGCATACCAGATAAAACCCACTGAAGTTCATCCAGAAGATGCTCTCTTCCCATAACATATTCCTTTTCTGGATCCACATTGCTTTCAGAGCATCTACTGCACGAAGGACCAACTCCAAACATACCACAAAGCCAGTGCTGATGGATGAGAACCCAGCTGTGGTTAAGGAAGGAGACAAACAACCCCCGTGACCCTTCAGAGAAGGGGCATGACGAAAATTTCAAGGCTACTCTGTAAAGCACAGGGGAAAAGAAAAAACAAACCACAAACCCCCCAAACATCAACCAAAGAAGCTGAGGCCGCCTTTTACCTGCAGCACGGAACGTGCTCCAAACAGAATGCTCCAGTGAATGGCATTTAAGCCTGCACAGCCAGCCCTCTTCCTGAAAGAGGGAAAGTAATCCTGCCTCACCTCATCCTTCTTTCCAAAGCTTTGTTACAGGTGCTGTGTTTTGTGGCTTGGACCTACATTATACTTCATGATCACGACCAAGCTACCGCTCCGTTTCCCAGCAATGGCTCTGAGAACAAACTAAACCCCAGCTCTTAAGCATTTCCTCTCAGCAGGAAGCAGCACAAACTCACACCACCCATAGAAATGTACCAGTTTTATTACAAAGATTCTCAAAATTCAAAATAAAAGCATCTTTAAAAAACCACACTATATCCCCTCCTCCCCAACCCCAACACAAAGATATACTGATCTCTCTCACTTCACATACGAACGCTGAAGAGCTGGAGTGAGGGGTCACTCGGATTCAAAAAGAGACTTAAAAACTCATGGTGGAAAAGGGAAAGTATTTAGAAAAATAAAACATTTACAAAATAACCTGTGTGAGGTTAGCAGCATTATTAGAGTTGAAATCATCAGCAGCGCTCCGTGGGAGGTACAGATCCTCTTAGGGCCAGAGGAATCCCCCTGAGGAAGGAGAGCAGCGAGTCAAAACTGCCTGCAAAACTTCAGCAAAGTATTTCCCCAGAAGCTTACCTAATGATCTGCTGTACACACCGAGATGCAAAAGAAAGGCCAGTTCTGGTCACAAAAGACCTCTGAGCGTGAGATAATGTGTGGGAGTAGGAAGAGGAGTAGTTTTAAAAACTTACAGAGCCCCATCTGCTGTTCCGCGATAAAGATAACAGCTTGGGAGGCTGATAAGAAGGGTCTCCTTGCTTACTGGCCTTGACAGCAAGAGAGAAGGAAGGCTTGGTGTGATAATGCTTGTAACTTCACTTCAGAGAATCAGCGAGTGACACATATCAACAAAAGATGTCAGCCAGGTTCTGTTCATGAATGGTGGTTTCAGGCTCAGGACATGGCTCAGTACTAAGAAAGCACACGATGGCACATGCAGCATGGGCTGAACGAGCAGGGAAAGCAAAGCAGGCAGCCAAATGGGCAGTAACTCACTTCCCTCCCCAAAGAGGGGCACAGGTATAGGAAAAAAGGTATAAAAGTTTCATCCCTTCTCTTACTTAAGGTGCAGAATGCCGCACCAACTGGATCTGCAAGAGCTTGGAAAGCATTAACCACCACAGGAGGGTGATACTCAATTTGCCTTTTCCAGATCTACACCCTCAGGGCTCTGGGGCTGGTTCACTTTTCAGATTACTTTTAAGCTGCTTCATCTCTTTCCTCAAGTTTGCTGCAGGAGGTAGCCAACTCTATTCAAGAACTGCACTATTTGACCCTGAGAAGCGGCACCAGCTTGCAGTTACTTGCTATGATGTAATCAAATTGAAAACCAAAGCAATAGTTAGTCTCTCACAGGCTTCATTTAGGAACTTGGATTCTCTCACAAAACAAAAAGGAAATAAAACACGGGAAAGAAAATTCATGGCCATCTCTTTCCACATAACCTGAAATGCAGATACTACTTCTATTTAAATTATTCTTTTCCAAGGGTGGTTATTTTGGAGGAAAGAGTAAAGAAAGGAAGTGATTTTTTCTTAAAGACACATTATAAGGAGGCAGTGGAAGGCAAGAGTGAAACTTCCCAGTCACCAAATCTGGGCAGTGCAGGTCTGTCTGCTCCGCAGAATCCTCCCTATCTGCTCCCAGCGGAGTGCAGCAAGGAATAATTTACAGTTCTCAAGTCATTTATATATTTATATAGAAATATATACAGAAACATATATAAAATAGAAATCCTATGGAATAGGAGGCAACCAGAGAAGCTAACCTATGACAGCTACACACTGACAATACTGTCCAGCTGCAGCCATCTCAGGTGGATTTTGTCTCCTCCTTCACCCTGCGGAAGCAAGCAGTGAAGAATTTGGTTCAAACCAGCAGCCCAAGCTTTCATAACAAGTTAGGGTTGTTTGTTTAACCCTAAAAATGCTGCTTATATGGCCCATCTTCATCTACAACTTGTAAAATGTTACTAATGAAGGAACAGTATTTTTAAGCCCCCTCCATGGAGGCTCTCACAGTGCCTTATCAGATGTGGGGGTCTACACAGGCCAATTTCTTCCCACTAAGAGCCCATGACAAAGCCACCCAAACCACTATGTCTCTCCTCCAACCACTTAACTTGAGCAACATTCCAATGGGGTAATGAGTGCTATTTAATCACAATGCCAGGAGATGGGGCTCACCCTTTGGGTTCTGCTTTCTCCTCTTTTGCCTTTTCCTCTTCTTTCTCATCTATGAAAAAACCAAAAAGACACACAGTAGTGCAGCAGGAATGCACATGCCAGGCAAAGTTCCAGAGCTGTGAGGGCTTCTAGTCCTAGCTCTCATCCTTACCCTTCTTCTCCTCTTCCTCCTTTTCCTCTTCTGTTTTCACACGTTTAGCTTTCTTGAAGTTGGCAACGTTTTTGCGCCCTCCTTCCCCTTCATCTTCAGAATCAGAGAATTCTTCATCACAGGATATTCTCTTATCAGAATTGCGAACTGAGCATGAAGAGGACAAGGAGTTGTTTAAGGAGATTTAGAAGCCAGGAGACACCAAGCACTAACTTCTCCAAATACATCCACACATGAACTACCAACCCTATGGAAGTCAGAATTAGGCCTTGATAAAGATTTTATCTTTCTGTGTGCTGTATCTTTTAGCTCATCACTCCAGCTGCTCATGCCCAAGATGCCAGATCACATGCACCACTTGGAATAGTCATGCCACTTGGAATAAGTACAGTGTGATGTCTAGACTTGACAGTGTAAGAAGGTTAACCAGGCTCACACTGAGAAAACCTGCCTGCCAGACCTAAAGGCTATCAGCCAATCTGGATGTAAACTGCCATTTTCACCGTGGAAGACAACTTATGGGATCAAACCTGACAGTCTCCCAGAAAGCGTCCTGTCATAGCACCTACATCACAGGAACTGTTTAAATTCTCACATTAAGGCCTGGGTTCTTCCATTATGGAAATCATCTGCCAATAGTGCTGCTTCTCTGAAGGCAAAAAAAACCCCAAACAACGAAACTGTCAGTCCTGCAGTGCTGAGCATCATCACTTCATCTTACAACATCAATCAAAAGGATTCCAACTGAAGGACTGCAGAATCAAGCTGTATCTAAATCATAGCTCCTTCTGTCTTTATGAAGGTAACTCAGTCTGGAGCCTGCACGCTTCTCCAGCTAACGCATCCTGCCCAGCTTTAGCACCCACAGGCTCTGTAACAGTACACTGCCCAGCCAGGCAACACAAACCACACCAGAGACAAGCACGTACTTGAAATGCGTTTCTCAGGATCTTCTTCCTCTTCATCCCCACTGTCTTCCTGAACAGCATCCTCAGGAATTGTCTGCATCTGGACGCCAGGGGCATGAGGCAGCATGCGCAGATTCTCAAAGAGACGTTGCCTAGAGCCAGCCAGGAAAGGAACACTTCCGTCAGCAAGATGCTATCCGCGGCTGCGAAGCGCTCGGTGGAAGGTGTCAGTCTCGTGAAGAGGAGCAAACACTTACTTGATCTTCTCGAGATACTCATTGGTATTCTGGTTAGTCATGTTTGAGGGACTGATGTGGAGCTTAAAGTCTGGTCCAAAGTACTCAAAATAGTCATTATACGGAAGTTCTGCAGGCAAGTTAAAAAGGAATAAACACCAAATTACCACTGGACTGGTGATGAAATACAACAAACACTTTATATTTCTACAGAAAAACACAACTGCATTTACCTGGGCAGAGGAGCCAGAGCTCTCCTAGCCCAAATTCAGATCAAAGCAGACAACCTGGCAACATTGCAGTCAAAGCTTACTTGGCAGTTAAACACTATCAGTGCACACCAAAGTTTTCAGTACAAGGTCATGTCATTTCAGTAAGTCGGCAAGGCTGCTGGAAGGGAGAGCTACAGGACTAGAATGCAAACAAGAAGAGCTACGGCAAATGAAGGCATCCAAAAGCTCCTCTGAAGTCATAATCAAGAGCTAATGAAACATCACTTTCCTGTGCTCTGGTACTAGAGTGCCCCTTAGTCCTTAAGTCTTTCTTCAAAGGGGAGAATTACCATTGGGAATTTCCGTGTCCAAAGCCACAGCAGTCTCATAGGTCCAGCATCTAGCCACATTGCGGATTGTGTAGCCACCTCCTCCCAGCATCAGCATAGGCAAATTAAAACTTTTTACAAACTCCACACACTTGGCATGACCTGCAGCAAAAGCAGTGGAGAAAAGTGAGTTCACAGCCTCATGGCATAAGAACAGCAAACTTTTCACTGAAATCTCATTTTATCAGTTATGCCCATCCAATACAGGCACTGTACAGTACTCTTACCTTTGATGGTCAGGTTAAAACACCCCAGCCTGTCCCCTGACAGAGAATCTGACCCACACTGCAAGACAACTGCACTAGGCTGGAATGTCTCCATCACTTTAGATATAACCTAAACAAGAAAGTTATTGTTATACACTCTCCACAGGACAGTGTCACAGCAACACAGTAATACCCATGTCAGCAAGTGACATGAAGACATCCCTAGTGTTCCCACAGCTGCTGACTCCCCTATATTGGTAACATTGAGGCTCTCATGAAGAGAAGCTTACTGCTGACAGGCTGCAATTGTTAGGGAAGAATGTAGACTGTATCAATCTCCCCAGAAAACGGCTTCATGAGCTACCCAACGACAAAGTATGAACCACAAGGAATCACTCAGCAAAGTGAGTGATATTTAAACTTACTGGCTTGAATATTGCTTCATAGGACTCATCATCGATGCCATCCCGGAGGGGATAGTTGACAGCATAGTACTTGCCTTTGCCTGCACCAATATCCTATTAAGAGTGGAAGACAGGAGAGACCACAAGTCACCAGAGAACCAACTGCAACACAGAAACTGTTCTCCAAATTAGGAAGGGAAGCCTGGGATTCCATCAATGTAATCTGGATGTAAACCCAGGATTTGTCCCATGGACAAATACTGTCCTGGCAGAAGGCAGCAGGAGGCAGTTGATTCCAACTGCAGCTTATTGGCACAAGTGGGTGCACTGGCCCTCCGTGTTCAGAGAAGAAAAATCTACTATGCCATGTTGCTCTGAGCACACAGGCTCTCATCTCCCTGGCAAAGGCACTTTCTTACATAGCAATAGAACCGGCAGCCGAAACAAGTTCCAAACCTGTATGCTGCAGAGACGTGCAGCCCAAAATACCAGGGTGGGCTAACTGTGCAGCCTAGTAACTTAAGGAATCTACATTTAAGACTATATATATACATATATATATACATATTTCCATTATCACTCTCATAACCAAGTATTTTATTAAAAATAAGGGTTTAATTTATGGTGCAGAGTTGCACCAGGCCGCACCAGGACAGAATCCTGCAGCTGCATGTAGCTTGGCATTACCACTGACAAACTCTAAGCAGGGCTGAGAAAGTACAACTCAAGTGGAGGAGAAAAGAATTGAAATCGGAAAAAAAGCATATGGAAGAAAGTAAAGAACCTTTTACCCCCAAGAACAGCATTCTGGCAATGTCACAAAGGGAACCACACCTGCATCTAAACCAAGTAAGTGCCATGTTTAACACCACAATTCGTTAACCTGCAGAACTGACTCATGGGAGGAAATGCCAACAAGATAAACCAACACAGGCAGAAGTACTTCCTCATAAACCTTCAACCCAAAGCTTGCATGACCAAGCTTAGTTTCCAGGTAGCTACAGAGGACCAAGACGCCATCTTCAGTTACTTTTCTGAGCATAACCACACTGGAAGGTCACCAAGAGACTGACAGCAAAGCCTTGGATTTATGCCTATACAGGCCATGATTACAGGGATAAGGTACCCACTCCAAGAGCTGAGCCCTCCGAAAAAGAATGCTACTTCAAGAGCAGGAAACCCAAGTTAAACAGTGATTTTAGTCAAGTTAGTATGACAGCAGACATGGAAGAGATCAAATTCCAGGTAATTTTTTTGCTAAGCCTTCATTCTCACCCGCAGGTCCCCTGTTCCTGGGAAGTATTCACCGTACTTATGAAAGGACACGGTCATCACACGGTCCGTGGTATAAAAAGCTTCCTCCACACCATCTCCGTGGTGGATATCAATGTCAATGTACAGCACTCTCTGGTGATACCTAGGATCACAAAGGAGTCAAAATACTGCATTTCTTCAGAGCAGAAAATGCCTTCATCAGCACAGCTAATAGGTGGAGAGGAAGGAACTTGGTGCTAACCCCCAGACTGCCAGATAGCAGGCAGCTCTCTCTCTGGGATCTACAAGCAAGAGTTGTGAAGAACAGACACAAGCCTTGGTTGCCAGTAGAACAGAACCACAGAGGAAAATGAAGTGGCTTTTGCTGCTGCAACTGATTTCTGAAGGCAGACTTGACTCAGTTTATTCAGAATCAGGCAGCAGACTGCATTTTATGTCAAGCCTCCCACTGAGGTCTGCCTTGAGCCAAAAGCTGTCACATATTAGAACTGTGGCCCATTTTCCAGGGTGGGTGGTAGGGGGAAGGGTCTAAAAGCAAGCACACAATGCTTAAAGCTTCCTGCATAGTGCCACCACTAGACACACCCCTTTGGGAGAGAGGGTACTGCACCCCAAAAAATAGCTGATTAAGCCCTCCTGGGAAAACACAGCTTAGAAAAAGCAATAAAAAGAGAAGATTGGGAAGAAAGCACTAAGGACTCAGAGGAAATGCAGCAGAATGGACAAACAAAAGGGGTAAACAGCAGCACCCATACTTTAAGAGCTCCAAGATAGCCAAGACGATATCATTGACATAACAGAAGCCAGAAGCCTCTGACTTCTTAGCATGGTGAAGGCCTCCTGCCCAATTCACAGCAATATCTGTCTGTTGCTTGTTCAGCTTCACAGCACTGGCTGTTGGGAGAAGAATTACACAACGTTAGCACAAGAGCAAAGGCCCATGACAGAGACCAAAGGGTAAAGCAGTGGTCCCTTATGACCACCTCTCTGTTTATGTGTGTGTTTGTGTACTTCACAAAGCACAAGGCTAAGGTTTTAACACTGGATGCCTCCACAAATGAACAAAAAGCAAGCAAAGACACATGCGGCTCTGTTTTCTCTTCATACACCTTTCATAGCTTCCCACTTTTGCCTCAGAGCATGAAAGCTCCAGAAACAAATACACAGGATTCTAGCTGAGGTCACAGCTGAAGACAGTTGAGATTTCTCAGAGCTCTGAATAAAAGGTTCTAACAAAAGGTCTTATACAACATAAATGTAGGTCATTCACTGAATATGCATTCAGTTGAAGGAAGTTCTCTTCCCCCAACCCCTTCAAAAACATTCTGCAAACCCTGAAAGTTTACCAGATTCAAAACAAATGATGTATTCTGTGGAGTTAGGACCAGAGAGCAGGGAGCTACTTCAAAAGATGCTGCAGGCAGCGCTTGTCTGTACTGCTGAGCTACGTTACAGGAAATAGAGACTTCTAGATGCCACTGTGGGAGTAGCAGCCACAAAGTTTTAATGCTTTTGCACAGGGATAACAGTCTTTCTGCTACAAAGTACATGAAAATAGCAAAAGCATTTTAAACGTTCCAGCTTTCAGAGAGCCTACTGAAACCTTGCAGATTCTGTTCTGCCAGGTGCCCACGAGACACTGGCGTTTTGTTAAAAACAACAGATAAAGTGGCCCTTGTCTTTCCTTTCCAGGTTCTGCCTGCCCCGAGCAAGGATTTTACAACTTTTTTTTCTTTCCTGTAAAGCTGACATTGGTGTTTTTATTAAACCCCTGTTGTTGCTGTGGTTTTGTTTTAACTGTATCGCTGGTGATGTTGTTATACCACTTACAGAGCTTCACATACTCAGTGAAGTAACCTGGACTAGTGAAGACACGTTTAGCAAATGTGGAGGGATCTGTCAATACACAAGGCTTGAACTCCCACATGGGAAGAAATCTGGATCTAATTATTAAGGAAATCAGAAATATGTTCACAGAGCTTCCCCAGCACAACCTACAACAATGTGTTTCCCAGACAGAATGACATTATACCTGCTTAAGAGAAAAAGGAAAGAACATGCAACTTGTGAGCTTACCAACTGAACCTCCGGCAGAGAGCTGACAGAACTCAAACAGCCCATCAAACACAGGGCAGTCTTCCCCAACATTAACTTGAAAAGAATACAAAAGAATTAGTAAGAGAAAGCTCCAAGTGGCAAAGCTTATACCACCACTCATCTAAAAGGCTAGCCAGGTAAGTGAGCAACAGTTCTAACCCCTTCCAAAAAATAAACATAATCAACCTGAGGATGCCTGATGAGGCAAAAAAGGGTTTTGCTGTGGGGAATGCTCTTGACTTGCAAGAAAATAGGAAAGTGGGTCCCAGGAGCACTGGCGAGAGCAGCACTCCATCTGTGACTCCAGCAATCCAGAAACCAGGCAATCGCAGTGGAAAACAAAAGGGCAAGGAGCTCTCAGTGAGCGCTGTGTAATAATACCCATACATGTCCTCAGCTGCAACTCAAGGTGAATGTACAGTACTCTGCTCAGGCAGCACATGCTGGTCACCACAGGCACATACAGGATGTGCAAAATCGGGACCAGCACTCCTTGCTACCCCACGCAGGCCATGCTGCTGCCCGGGCACCACATCTTTGTGGGGGCTGGAGGAGGATGTGCTGTTTGTGACTACAGTGTGACACCAAGCTCCATTACATGACGCCACAGCAAGGGGGACAGGGTTTTGTTCCTGTTTCCTGCTGTATTGCTGATGAGGAGCTGAGAAATCAAATAGTACCAGCGCTGCCGGAGAACATGGGGAATGGCAGGGAGCAGTGGGTACTGGATGAGAAGTTCACATCCACATCTCTTTTGTTACACGTTGTACATTCCTTTCACTTCACATTGGGTAACCAGTTTTTAAGCTCTCAGCAGTACTGTAGTTCTGGCCTAAAGTTTTTACTCTGAATGTTTCCACGATGAAAAATTCAAACAGTAACAACACACAATCTAGATTTTGCAAGATTTACAAACAAACAATCTGTATTTTTGTAAAACATCTGTAGAATGTTTTCTTCTGTGCTTAATGAGAAAGGCACCACCAGCACAGTTCTTGCAGCACTGCAAACTCATCAGTGCACAAACTCCACAAAGGCTGTGTGATAAAGGAGTCTGAATGGTCTCAGTTTGGAACAGGGAGACCCAGAAGGAAGCAATTGCTCCTGCTTTCCAATTGTTTCAGCAGGGCACGGCAACTGGCAGAGTTTGAATAATCAACTCAAAGAGGTGGTTAGAAGCTTTCCCTGTTAAGTAAGGAGAATTTAAATTGTCAACTTCTACATGCTTCCCATTACAGCAAATTAAACTTCTTGCCCTTTAGGTGACAGAGCAGCTTTCCCAACTCCTCAGGCAGGCAATAGGCCATGAGCAGAATGAAATCAGAGCCTGTTCATTACCTTTACTGCCACTCAGAACTTTGTGGACAGCACTGACAGTATCTGAAGTCATCCCTCTGCTATACTTGACAAAGAAGGCAGCTGCTGTGCAAACAGATGCCAGTTGGGCTTTTTCCCACCTGGAGATTCAAAGCAGCCAGGACTGCTAAGGAGTGATTTAATAACAGGGGTCAATCACTGACTGTAGGTATAAATCTCTGGCATAAGACGACGAAGGGCATGGATGCTCCTTTTTCCTTGCAATGGGTGGGTGAGAAGCTTTGCATCTGGGAGAACACAATCAGAGAGAGACCAGCATAAAAGGTGGAAACATTCTCATGGAAATCATAGCAGCTACCCTTCCCTCAAAGGGCAAGCTGAAGCATCAAGCAGGCTAGAGTTCTGCCACTGGACTTGGGAGCAGTGACCTTGTTTCCTATATCCCTAATCTCTTGATTCAAGCTGCCTGTGCTAGTTCTCTAGCTACACAGAGGTTACTACTTTGAGGACCTGTTGAAGCAGAGCTCTGTCCTCTGCATATTTTAAGATTAATTTTCATATTTTGCCTCCTTCAGATAAAAACAGTTCTGTGGAAGTATAGTATAGAAAATGCTGACTACCAGAGAGCAGAGTGGGTGGTTTTGAGCTATATCTGCTTCACGAGCAAAACATTCAGTTGTGTAAATATGTACTTTGGTATGTTAAGACATACCATTTACTGTAGGGAGTCTTTCAACATATATTACTTATGAACTACGTTACCCATTTTTGCTTGCGCCTTAATACCTGTCCCCTTCAGCTCATACCACATTTTCAATTGCCTCTACTTCAGACTCAATACCCACAGCTCCTTTAAACTGCAGACTACACTTACGCCACCCAAATAAAACCCATGGGCTAAGAGCTCTTTTCTGCTCTTGAGGACTGCAGTATGCAAGGCCAGAATGCTGTTTAAATGAACTCTGAGCCCTCTCCATTGCTTGTACTTGCTAGAAACCTACTTTGCAGCAGCCATTGCCGAAGAACATCAACTCACAGCTTCAGAGACCACAAAAAAAGGTTTCTGTAACATTAAGACACCTTTCAAGGCCCTTCCATGGACTGGAGAGGTTGGAACAAGAAATCATCTCATAAAATAAACCATTCTAACACCAAGCGGACAAGTATTATTGTACATCTCAACCCTCCCCTACTTCCAAACTGCCACTGCCCTGAAAATTCTTCAGAGTTACTGCAAATTTTGAACACAACTGATAAGTTGTGAAGGGTTTTTTTTTTTCTTTGCTTTAAATTACACAACCCTTTCCCCACCTCAATACCTCTGGTTTAAGGTAAGCAGTAACACAAACCACACGCAGCTCATAAATGGAGTGGTTCAATCATCTCTGATCAGGAAGGCAATTTTGAAGAGTTTCCATCCAAACACAAGACCGAAAAAAGGCAGCCAGGTCAAAGGGTTTTCCTCAGCTCTTTTGGCATATTAGCTAAAGAGAGGGACCCATTGTTAAAATGCATAGTTTACCAGAAAAATCAAAAACCAAAGTCAGGATGAAGACAATATCCTGCAGTTCTTCCTACTCTTTTTAATCACAGACCTCTGAAGCTGGCCTGGGATTCCCAGAATCACAAGTTTTAACAATGGCAGGAATAAAGCTTACATCTTTGCATCTGTTTGCTGTACTCAGACATGTTATCTGGGCGAATAGATCTCAGAAATTTTATGTAGTCATCACTGTGATACTTGGTCATTTCTTCTGCATTTGCCTTGTGAGGGCGCTGCAAGGACAGAAAAAGAGCAAGGCTCGTTTTGCAAGACATCTCTCTCCCTACTTCCCATTTCCAATCTCAGATTCACTCCCAGGAACAGCAAAATCCTCAAACCAGCATCAATAAACAAGACAAACTTATTTTCAAATGTTAAGAATGTCACTACCAGAGACTGGCATGTATTACATATCTAGACAAAGAAAGTATTAAAGTTGCAGGAAGAAAAGCAACTTTCCAGTCTCCAAAGTTTATCTGAAGGAAAGAACATCTCATTATAAGCAAGCAGAAGAAATACATCAAAATAACTGGTTCTTTTCCTTTCTTTTCTCTTTTCCTTTCCCTTCTTTTCCTTCTTGGATTGTCAACAGAGAACTTACAAGTCTGAAGCATCAAACTTAAAACCTAACACCCAAACTAAGGTTTTTTCACACCAATTTCCCTTCACAACCAGCCCTACACTTACATATATCTCCATCTTCCTGTACAGGCCATAGTTCAGCAGTAGGTTGTGGGTCATACGAATCCTGTGGGGCTTCATTGGATGTCCCTGGCCATAATAGTAGTTTCCAACATCACCTGGGAGCAGAAAGGATTTTATTATAGCAGGGTAAACTATGAATTCCTTCAATCGGGATCACAGCCGAGCAAAAAATCCACCAGGTCATTTTATTTGTCCTTCAGCAGCGCTCTGTTCACAGGGGAATAGGGGCTCCCATTTCATTCACACAGGTATCTGCATGGATTCAGAAAAGCTTATCCAAGATAAAACAAGACAGACATTTGTAAATTAGCATATGGCCAGACAAGGAATTTCTCAATGCCAGTTCTGAAGACAATAATCTAGGAAGAGCCTGAACAACCTGCACAAGAGGACGGAGCTCCAGCTTTCCTGGGCAGGATGAGCTCTGGGCACCACATCTGCTTGTCCTCACTTGAAGCGCTCCAGCTCTCCAATGTCCCCTCCAGGTGGTTCAGGCCCACTGTGGTACCTCGCACCATATTTCACAGGTATGGCTGTGAAATGCAGCCGTGCTCTGAGCAGAAACCTGCACACCAAGAGGTGCATGAGTCTAATCGCAGCTCAGACAGTGACTCACCAGTAGGAGCACGTAGCCTCTGCCTCAGTTTCTTACTATTTCCCTAACAGAAACAAGATACAAACCCTGCCAGTAAGCAAGCACCACAGCAGCTATAGTTTTGCCATTTTCACCCCTTATCATTGCTTGAAATCCTGCAGAAGAATCCCAGTCCCACACACAGACACACCTGATGAGCTATCCTGTGGGCACCCGCATTAATGAAGTTGGCTTCCTGCAAATATATCACACATATGTATCATCTCCGGATGCGGATTTTCTCCTAAGCAAAAGCTAAGCTCATGCCACAGTCTCACATAGTAGGCACTGCTGGTTTTCCCCCCCTCCTCTCCCAGGGTACTTATTTTCATGAAATTTAGAAATTTAACTCGCAGATTTCTGCCTCCTGTCTGATTGGGCTGCAAGAGACAGTCAAAACTTGTAGAGAGCAGGAAATGCAGACAGATACACACAACAGCAATATGAGGGTGATGAGGCGCTGGCACAGGGTGCCCAGAGAAGCTGTGTTGCCCCGCCCCTGGCAGTATTCAAGGGCAGGCTGGACAGGGTTTGGAGCAAGCTGCTCTAGTGGAAGATGTCCCTGCCCCTGGCAGGGGGCTGGAATTGGATGAGCTTTAGGTTCTCTTCCAGCCCAAAACAGTTCGGGATTCCATGACTCTACGATAGCACCACGCAAGCCCCATTTTCCTGGGAAACCAGACTAAGCTGTTCACATAGTGGTACAACTCCCCATCAGTTCAGGAAGCAGGAGACCCAGTCCAGTCTGTCTGGTGACTCAGTTGGGAGTATTAATATTACATCACTAGTCTTAACATTCAGGAGAAACTGCTACTTCCCCGGTGCACACAGATGTAGTTTTTCCTCCTGTGGACATGGCTTTATTTTTTAATCAAAGTAGATGCAAATAGTGCAAATCCTACACCCACGCAACTCTGCTGCTGGAGGTTACCTCTCCCGCGGCACTACGATGAAACAGGGCGCTCTCTGCATTAAGGTATTTTACTGGGGCAACTACCCCTTCAGCAAAATCAAGTTAAAACAATCTTTGGGGAACCCCGTAAGAGATATGCAAAGCCCTATCTAGAAAATACAAGCACAAAACTACATGTAGCTTTAAAAAATCATCACCTTCATCTCTGTCTGCAAAAGGCGCTGGGAACATCCATAAGTCTTCCAGAGCCTCATGATGCTCACTCTGCTAAACACAAGAGTAGCAGACTAGCTCATCTGCTCATGGATGCCAGTGTAGATGAAATGTGAACTGAACAAGTACCTCTTCCTGTTTGCTAAGGTTAAGCAAGTCCCTACATGGGGAGCTTATAAAGGAGAAGCAACTGTTCAAGCTCAAATCATTGCATAAACGTCAGCACCCCTCAGGTTTTCCAGGAAGGACCCTTAGGATACCCAATTACCTTTTCCTGCATCGCACCTAGACCCTTCTCTGCAGCTCAGGTTCCTTCTCCAGCACAGGATGCCCTCCAACCACCTGGAATTTATGGAAGGTCCACAAGCCACCCAAAACACTTCCCAGGGACCTCCTTTCAGGCTGCAATTATCGCACTAGATTGCCCTGCTCAACCTCCCTGTGTGAAAAATAAGACCCTAACAAACTAGCCACCCTCAACTGCAGATCATGCCTTCCCCAGGAAGAAAAGTACACTTTTACCGTAGGGGACATGGTGGATGCTTGCCAGCCACTCATAAAAGAGCAGTGTAAAGAAGACCCTAAAACCTCAGCACAGAGTAAATTAGTGAGGGCAGCTACAGATGAGAGTGTGTAACGGTAACTTCACATAGCTACCATGCAATAATGACTACAAGGATAGCATCTCTCTTAGCATTTTCAAGCAAAATGACTAGTAATTTCATATTTAAGACATCACTGTGTGCCTTTAAAGATTCTAGCTTGTCCACAAACCGCTGCTTTGTGAGCAAAGTGACAAGCTGCTTTGTGAACATGTTGTATTTGAAATCCAGGGATAACTTTGGACACCATTTTTTACCCAGCACCCAGATCATGTGCACATGTGTGGCACTCTGGCACATCCCACAAGCACTCTTAAGTTTAAAACGGGCATTTTAGGGGGCAGGGCTCCAGCATCCCCTTGTATTTTGATATGATGGGCGTTGCACAAAGATCAGTTGCATGGTGAAACTGGGCTCAGTTTCACTGCACCTATTGCTCTAATCCAGATTCCTCCTCACCCTGCCCTCCTGGGGGCACTGGCTGAGTCAGAGATCCTGCAGACTGTCATCACAGGTTGCAAACCTGTTTAGATTGACTTGTCCAGAGAAATAAAATCCCTCACTACATGCCTGACACATGCAGCAGCTTAGAACAGCCCCACTTCATTGCTGGAACACTGAGCCCATCCACTTCATAGAAAAATTAGTGAGGTTTTTATTTCACAGACTGAAAACCGTGAGGAAACAGAGAACTGCACACCACCTTTCACAGCCCCTGTTGAAAATGAGCTTGCCTATCACCAAGGCACCAGTTCAACCCTCCAAAGGGAAGAAGTTGTGAACATGCAGATTGTGATTGCTCCCACAGACTATGGGGTAGAAGCCATATATGATACCCATCTTGGGATTTGGCCATCCCTAACATACCGTTACCTCCCAACTCCAATGGGATGATTATGTAGGCCCAAAGAAATGGGTCCTCAGCCTTGTAACAGAAAACAAAAAGAACTAGTCTAAGGTCCAGCCAAGCTCACAACCTGAAGGAAACAATATCCCCAGACACAAGAAACTCCCTACAACCAGTCATGCAGTCGGTCCGACTCCTGGCACCTTTGGCTTATCCCTTGCTTGACAGCCAATACCACTGTCCCAAACTGGAGCTTCAAAAGAGCCTGTTCATAACGTGGCTTGAGGAAGCTTAATGTCCACACAATCCATCCTGTCCTCCAGCACTTCTCCGAGTCCTCTCCATCCTCCTAGAAACCTTCTTCAGCATCTCAGCATAGCACCCAAAGCCTCTCTTGTACTCATGACCCCCTCTCCATCCTGGACCCTTTACAGCCTTTCCCCACTTCTAAAGTCTCTGCATTTCCATACCTCCCCACCCTATGCTACCCCTCTCCCTCCTCAGTACTTCTCCTCTCTCTTCCCCACACTCCTCCCTTTCTCCACTACAATGCTCCCCACTACCACCTCCGTGCTCCCAGGCTTCCTATGCCCTCAAGCATCCTCCATTCCCCAACCCTGCTACAGTCCCCACATAATCCTGTCCATACCCATGCCCTGACCCACATACCTCCCTGCCCTCAGGTGCAGCCCCCAGCCCTCCCCTGTCCCTCACTAGCCCAATACCCATCCCTGCACCCCTCAATGCAGCCTCTGCCCGGTGACCCCCATTACCCCTCCCTCCATCTTCAGTGCAGCCCC
>JAOEHX010053963.1:0-11655 GCA_025448015.1 Bolborhynchus lineola | reverse complement strand
ATCCCATCCCATCCCATCCCATCCATCCTATCCCATTCCCTGCCTGCAGGCAAGACCAGCTCCTGGATGGTACCTACGTGTGTAATACTCCACCAGCTCATGCAGGCTGCTGAAGGTGATGCGGGGGGAGATGTAGTAACCCCCCTTGTCCATGTTGCGGATCTTGTAGTGCTTCACCATCTCGCCCTGGTTCTGGTCAAAGTCCCTCACTGACAGTGAGTAGGAGCCTGGGAAGAGAGGGACCATGTGGGTCTGGGACCCTGACTCCTGTGCTTCTCTGTGGCAGGAGATGCCAGCAGGATAGTACCTTTGGAGGTCTCACTCTCTCGGACGAGGAAGGAGCCGTGTGTGTTGCCCGAGGCCAGGAGCTGCCGCTCTGCATCCTTGCGGCTGATGTTTTTGAAGAACCACCTGAGGACACCCGGGGCAGGGTTGGGGCTGGGGAAGCTGAGGCCGCCTCTACCCACCCCGGCTCCTTCCCACTCTGCCAGAACACAGCTCCCACTCAGCCCCTACTCACGGCTCAGGCTCCAGACTGTTCAGCAGGGCCACAAAGTTGTAGGGGATCAAACCCTCCTGGCCAGTGGTGAGCGACTGAGCCTTCCACCATTCCCCACTCCTGCAAGGACACAGTTACGACCCCCCCGTTGCTGCTGGGATCTGCATAGGCGCCCCTGGCAGCACTGGGATGGGGAGCAGCAGGGTGATGCCGACGTGGTTGCTGGGACACCTCTGGCAGTCACTCACTCTTCCAGGATGCGGAGCTTCTCGCCCTTCTGCAGCCCCAGGTCCCCGTTGTGCTTGGGCTCGTAGTTGTACAGGGCCACCACCAGCTTATCTGGGAGGAGGGGCAGAGGGACAGGGCGGCAGTGGCCAACTGTTAGCCATGGCTGCCCCCTGCCCTGGACCATACCTTGCAGTGGGGACCATACCTTGCAGTGGGGAGCATGGTGGAGATGTGGCCTCGTAGAACACCAGCGGGTCTTGCACCTCGGAGCCGTTGCGAGTCAGCCTCTGCCAAGGGATGAGGAGCTCCATGAGCTCTCACCTTCCTGGGGTTTGGCCAGCTCTGGAGGTGTTTGTCCACCAGTGTGGGGGGCAGGGGTCTGCTTGCTCCCTCCTACCTGGGGCTTGCTGACGGGCTCGATGGGGTAGTTGCAGTGCTCACAAATGTCAATGTTCTCGATCCAGTCCTCGTCATAGTCTGAGCTACAGCAGCAGCCCATGGTGGCTGCAGGGGGTGAGAGGTGGTGAGGGAAGCCTTCAGGCTCCCCTCCCACTCCAGCACATCCCCATCCTTGCATCTATCCACCTTCTCACATCACATGGCTCATCCCACACACTCTGCAGGTCCTCAGCTGAACTGGAGGCATCCTCTGACTCCCCATATTTCCTCCTAATCATTTTGATCTGGCTTTAATTAAAACCATGGAAGGCAATTACTCCCCAGTCTGAGGCTCCCATTTCCCACTGCCACAAGCCAGCCAGCTGCTCCGCAGCCTGCAGCCCTTGGGGTGGGCCCTGTGTTCTCCATCTAGCTAACAATCTCCTCATGAGCATCCCATTAGCAATACAATGGTGTGTTTTACCAGACACCTCCTTGGCACCACCAGCAGCTCCTTCCTGGTGTAGAGGTCGGTGCGAGCGCTCCCCCACCAATGCTGCATCACCTCTGATTTCCTTCCCCACCCCGCAGGTTCCCCTCATGCATTCACGCCATCACTGTGCTCCTGTTTCTCCGTTGTCAGGGATGTCCCCGAAGTCCTCATACCTGCTCAGGGGCCCCTCATCCTTGGCAGCTCATCCTGAAACATCAAGGTACCCCCAAGCTCAAGGCACGGTGATGCCAAGCTGGTGTACCTGACACCATGGTGTGAGCCCCGGGGCAGCCTGGCAGCGATGCCATGAGCACGGTGTGGACTCTGCAAACCAGCCAGCAGCTCTTGCCTTGCCAAGGAAGCCAATCATGGCACAGGGCCGAGAGCCCTGGCAGTGCCGGCGGTGCAAACAGCAGCCAAAGCCCTGGAAAAAGCTCTTCCGCAGAATCGCCTTTGCCTACACTGCTGTGATTTATCTGCACCACGACCCAGCCCCCAAACCCTCCTTTCCAGGCTCTGCCCAGCAGCTCCGGGGGCCCCCGGGGGGCCCCAGCACGGTTTCCACAGGCGCTGGGTGCCAACGGCAGGTTGGGACCCCCAAACCATGCCCCCAAAACCAGCACCTGAAAACAGCAGCCGCTTCGGAACTCTTATCCGGCAGCAGGCAGTGCAGGTGTGAGGGTCCCGTCCGTGCCAGGCCTTGCAGCGAGCTGGGTCCCCAGGAGATGCTCATAAGGTTTTCTCCTTGGTTTCCTACCCAAAGGAGCCACTGCACAGCTGTTCCCACAAGTACATGCTTAAATCCACCTCTTTCCAAGGTAGTGGGGGCCTTCGTTCGAGTGTGTGCCCATGGGTGGCTGGGGACACAGGGAAGAGCCTCACAGGGGGACCCCAAAAATGGTGCAGAGTCCACAGGGTGCCACCAGCCACGGGTGGCCTTCGGTGATGGGTGATTTGGGAGAGCAGAGGGCAGATGAGTGAGCTTCTTCCCCACGCCATGCAACACCGCTCTGGGGACTCAAAGACTGAAAAACCACTCTGGTGCCTTCAGCTTCTGGTTACTGCTATTTGGGAACACACTTCGGCACTCAGGAAAAGGGGTTTGGGCACATCACAGCTCCCTAATGCGGGCAGGAGAAGCCTCTGCTCTGCCAGACCCACCCACAGCCCTTCAAGCGCCTTCCCTGAAGGGCAGGGGTGCCAGGCGGTATTTTTTCCTCCCTGCACCACCCGGGCCAGGAGGGAGGTGCTGCTATTGTGCTTTTTTGTCTTAACACACCGAAGCCACAGAATTTCCACCCAGCAGCCATGTCACCTGCACGGTGGAGGGCCCTGCTGCTGAAACACCGTGGTTGAACTCCGTGTTTGGGGCCTCCATCTGCTGCAACTGAATTTCTCTGCGAGGGCCGTGCAGGCGCCGCAGCCCCATGCCTCGCCGGGTCTGTGTGCGCACACCTGTGCATGGCCATGCATGCGCCTCTCTCCGGAGCATGCCTAGGAGGAGCTGCGCTGTGCCAGCCCTTCTGCATGAGCCCCTCCAGCCAGGTCTGCTTGGCCTCTTCACACGTACGGGCAGGTGTGAGGGGGGCTGAAGGATGGGCTGACCTTGTCCCTGGCACTCTTCAAGGCTCACTGTTGTGCCCCGGATGTCCCAAAGCCGGCTGTGACCCAAGTCACAGGCACGAAGAACCATGGCCCCAAAGCTGCTGTTGCAGCAGGGAGGTGTTCAAACTGAGAGAGCATCAAAACCAGGTGTCTGTGTGCCTGAACCCCCAGACTGGGAAGCAGACCCTGATGGACCAGCACTAAATTGCTGCCGGTCCCCACACCGCTCTCACCCAGAGCCAGGTACGTGAGAGCTTGGCCCCGGGGACACAACTCCATCTTTGCTCTGAAAATGAGGACCTGGGGAGAGCCCTGTGATGGGGATGGACCTCCAGGCAGGCAGAGAGCACTGGGACAGTGCCTTTCACTCCAACTGGGAGGCCACATAAGAGCGGGGAGCACAGCCTGTCTCCCCCATCGCTCACTCTCATCCCCTGCAGCGATGAGCCCAAACTCCCACTGCCATCCCTCCCACCCTGCCCATGCACCCGGGGTCCCCCAGCTCCCATCCAGACAGTGCCACCGCTCTGACCCCAGGCCCCCGTTACCTGTTGGCAGCGAGGCAGGGACCAGCTGCTTCAGACTCCCATGGCCCAGCAGCACGATGAAGATCCCTGCTCACGTCCTCTCCATGCCCAGCAGGAGCGAGGTGACCCTGTGGGGAGCAGAGACGAGTCCCCTGCTCGCTCCTGCTCAGTGCCTGCCCTGGCTTCCTGCCTCAGGAGCAAACTCTAGAGAAGCTGGTTCACAGCTTCAAGCACAACCGCAAGAGTGAGCAACAAACCCTGGTGGCTTCCTGCCATCCCCGGCATGCAGGGCTGCTGTTCTCGTGTCTCTGTTCAATAATCCTCAGGGAACAGGTGGCCAAAGGGATGCTGAGCCCCTCAGTCGGTGGGAAGCAGGGTCCTGCAGCTGGGAAATGCCCTGTGATGGACCAGTGATAGGCAGGCAATGGTCCCCCACTGCTAGGGCAGTCCTGGCTACCCAAGCCCCCCTTGGTCCCCTGCACTGTCCCCTCCCTGGTGCTCAGCATGGGCACGCTGGCACTGTACACCCACTGTGAACCCATCAGACCCTAATATGGGTTGTGGGACTCATCCTGCACCCTGCAGCCCCCACTTTGGCCATCACAATGGGGTTACCCCAAACCAGGCACCCCAAGAGCTGTGGTGACAGGGGCTGAAGCCAAGGGGCCACATTGTGCCTCAGCCAGGCTGCCAGCCCATGTTTTTGGAGGCAGCTTAAGGCAGAGCAATCACCACCACTATTGTCTTGGCCTTTGAGATGAAGCACGAAGCTGCAGCTCCCTGCTGCCAGCTCTGCAGAGGCAGGGGCAGGAAGCTCAGCCGTGACAGGGCCATGGTGGTGGCACCTCCAGATGCAGCATCCACCTGGGCAGGGATGTTTCCCAGAGACAGCAACCATCCCCTCCCCATCCTGCTCACCAGCCCCAACAGTGCCCCAGGCAGGGGGTGGTGGGGAGCACTGCATGGCCCTGGAGTGTGCCACAGCCTATTGGGATGCATGTTGGGTTTCCTGTGTCCTGCTGCTACCCTGGAAAGGAGAAGCAGCCCCCCCCAAATCATCCCCGAGTCACCTCACACCTTCCCTGGCACTGCCTCTGAAAAGTGCTCTGTGGGAGCCACATTCCCCAAGCAGCAACTTCTGTTGTGAAGGGTTCGCTGTTAATGAAGGGAGAAAGCCAAAACTAAGCCCCTCTGGTGAGGGCAGTGTTGTCAGCCCCGGGTGCTGCTCCCCTGCTCCCAGTGCAGGGCTCCAGGGAGTTGGAGATGGAGCAGGATGCGAGCACGGGGCCTGGACCCTGAGCACAGCCACAGCACTCTCTTGCCTCAAGCCCCCAGAGCAGCCCCTCCATTTGCTGCTGGTTTGGGGATACGCGTTTCCTGCAGCAGTGCAGCCCAAGCACCCACCCGTGGCCAGGGGCACATGGGGACAGGTTAACTCGTGAGGTCTGCAGAGCAGAGACAGTGTCTCTCTGGCAGGAACTGGTGTGAAGTTGTTACCCTCTGAGACAGGGCTGGGGAAGGAGTGATGGGAGCACACTCCCTCCCTGCTGCCCGCAGGTCCCCCATGTCTGGAGGTTGAGGCAGGTGCCTGGGTGCAAAAAAGAGAAGAACATCAGCTCTCACTTTCTATTCCTCCTCAGAGGGCTGCTCCCTACATTTTCCACTGCAGTTGACCCCACCATCCTTAAGGACAAGGCAGTAGGTGTCCCAAAACACCCTGCGCCCAATGGGGATAGTGGCATTTCCCACACCACTGTGGCATGGCATTGTCCCCAGGGCAGGGCTGAGCGCTGCCTGCTGCTCCACAGTCCCCAAGGGGTTTTAGGAGGGTTCTCGAGCCCTGCCAAGTCTGGATGCACCCATGGGTGCCTCTGGGGTTCCCATCCAGATTCACTGCTGAGCACTCCATGGAGTGCTGCCACTTTCAGCAGAGGGAGAACCGCCGGGAGTTGATGTTCATGCGGGTGACGCCGATATGCTTAAGTGGCATGGAGAGCAGGAAGGCAGCCTTGGGTGGGATGTTGCAGAGCAGATCCGAGTCTTCCTCGCAGCCCTGGAGGCCGAAGGTAGCATTGTCTAGCATCTCCTTGTGCTGGTGGCAGGCCTGCTCCACCTTCAGCTGGTGCAGATGTGCCCGCAGGCACATCAACTGCTGTGCCAGGCGCTGGTCCGTTGCCTGCATCTCCTGCTGCATGGGGAGATGAGCATCAGGGCTGGAGTGGGACCACTGTCTGCCCAGGCAGCAGGGCTGGGGCTTGGCCAGAGCACAAGCCCACTGGGGATCATGTGCAGAAGTGGCCCTGGGGTTAGCACGGAGCCCTGGGGGTCAGCACAGAGTCTGTGCTGCAGTCACTGCTTGCGGTCAGCTCATGTTTGTACACACATGGCTGTTGCCACCCAATGGAAACCACCGCTGCTGCGCCACCACTGCACCAGCAGAGCAGGCAGGATGGGGGTGACAAGAGCAGACCAGGACAGAGCCATGACAGCTGGAGCTCTGCTGAGGACATGCGCAGAGCCATACGTGCCCTGCAAAACCCCGTGTGCACCAGCGGTGCTGGGCAAAGGAGCAAAGCACCATGTTGCAACTGTTAAGTGCCTTGGCCACAGCACATCCCATTGCTGCCGCATGAGGTTGGGCTGCAGGCACTCTCTCTATGCCCCATGGCCCCATCCCTGCCTTGGGCTCAGCCCTTTGCCACCCCAGTCCCCCCAGCAGCAACTCACCAGCTCCATCCTGAGCCACTCCAGAACTGCCTCCAGGGTGGCGAACCCACAGATGCCACCATCATGTTGGTCTTCAGCGTGCCCCGTGCTCTTCCGTGCTCCCCTTGCTGCCCCGGGGGGCTGAGTGCGCCAGGCCTGGCCCCGCACGCGGGCTTCCCACTCCAGGTAGGAAGGTCTCCGCGTCTGCAGCTTCAGTTTGGCCGCCAGTGCCTTCACACTGTCCAGGCTCCCTTCCTTCCAGGCAGGCTCCTCCTCACCCAGCTCCTTGAACTTGAGCTGTTCAAGGGGCATGGTGGCACCCACCACAGACCCCCCAGCACTCTGGGGTCACCCCTCCACACTCAAAGCCTCAGTCCAAGCGGAGCCTCTGCCCCACGGCATCCGCAGGACAAAGGACACTCTGGACACTGACACCGCAGCACCCACGTCCCGGCTATTTATTCACCTCCTGAAGCCTACAGGCTGGGGACTGAGGACAATGCCAGCGGGAGGGGACTTTCCTTATCCAGGAGAGTGCGAAGGAGGAGGGGTTCGGGTGTGTTTTGTTGGGGTTTTTCCCATTTTCTTTCCCCTTTTTACACGATTGTGGCCCCTGGGAGCAGACTCCCGGCTCTTCGGGAAAGCTGCCACCCTCCACCGGGACACTCTGGCGAGGGGCTCCGCGGCGACATTCACGTCCAGATGCAGCGGACGGGGGTCCAAAAAAAGCCCCCGGAAGGAAAAAGAAAGCTGGGGGTGGTGGGGGGAGGTGGGGTGTCCTGGACATGGGTTTCCATGGGCGTTAAGGTGGAACCGGGTCAGGATGTGGCCGCGACTCTCCCCCTCACCCCGGGAGCCGCGGCCGAGGGTGAGGGGTCTCGCCTGTGCCCCACCACCGACACTGCCCTAACCCGGTTCTCTACTGCTCCCGGCCCCTCCATCCTCCCTGTGCAGTCCCCAAATCCCCTGCGAGCCTCTGTGTCCCCTCGCTTGTCCCTTCCAAAGTCCCACGCCAGGAGCCCCGGAGCCGAGGACCGTCCGTCCGACCCCCCTCTCCCCTGGCCGGTGCCCGCTGCCCACCGGCGGGGCCGCCGCGGCGCGGGCTACCTTAAACCCGACATCCGCTCGCACCGAGCCGCCGTCCCGGCCGGGCTGTGCGGTCCCGGCCCGCTCCCCGCCTCGCTCCGATCTTCCCCGCTCACACCCACCACTTCCCCGTTGGCACTCCCAAGGTCCCCTCCTTGCTCCCCACGCTCCCTGATGTAACTGCAGCCTCCCGCTTTCACCCTGCTGTTCTTGCTTGTGCCCCAAGGTCCCCTGCTCGCACCACAGCATCCCCGCTTGCACGCTAACCCCCCAGCTGGTTCTGAGTAATTCCCTGTTTGCACCCCCAGCTCCCCCTCAGGACCCTGCTTGCACCCCAAGATCTGTGATGCACCCCACAGTTGCACCCTGAGATTCTTGCTTGTGCCCTTGGTTCTCCTCTTGCACCCCCAGGTCCCTGCTGCAGCAGAACCTGAGCAGGTAAGCACTGGGGTGGCTGGAGCAGGCGGCGCTGGCGGCTGCTTATCCTCATCATCCTCTCTCAGGGCACCTGCAGCAACTTCTGCTCCATCCCCAGGCCCAGGAGCGCTTGCGGGTGCAGAGTCCGTGAGAACCGGGGCTCCGGCAGCAGCATCCAGCCCCAGTGCAGGCAGGGAGGGACCCAGAGCTGCTCCCTGTAAGGCAGCAGGTACCAAACATCCCACCCTGCTGCAGCATTGTGAGCAGGGTACTTGGCTTGGGATCTGAGCACTGCTGAGAGCCCAGAGACAGCTTGGCCTTCTCTGCCCCGTGCCTCAGTTTCCCCATCTGCAGTGACAGAATTGCTGGGGGAGCAAATGTCACCCTCTCTGCAGTGAGGAAGTTCCATATGCTGTAGGTGACAATGTAAACCCGAAGAGGGGGTTGAAATTAGAGGGCCCCACGTGACACAGAGGGAAGAGTTTTTCCCGTCTGGGCTGTGCTGCTGCAGTTTCCCCTTTCTCCCTTCAGCCCCGCAGCAGCAGCTGAGCGCACCTCCCTCCATGGAGCTCTCGGAGCTGATCAAGACGGCGACGGTGCAGAATGTGTTGCTGTCACGTGCGGGGCTGCCGGTGGTGAAGGGCACCCTATGTGTCACCAGCCACCACCTTCTCCTCTCCTCCTGTCCCAGGGGGGACGGCCAGCCCAGCGCTGAGGAACTGTGGCTGCTCATCCGCAATGTGGACGCTGTGGAGAAGAGGTGGGTCTCCTCCGTGGCTGGCACCATGGTCTCTTTCAGCAGTGTCACAGTGTCACCCCTGCTTTAGCTGGAGGACATTCCCTACTGCTCTCCCAGCGCCCATGGCTACCCATTGCGCTGTCCGCTGAGCCTTGTCCCTCCTTCTTCTCCACGGCCCATGCTGGAAGATGCTTGTGGCACTCACTGGGCACTGACCTTATCTTCTCCCTGCCTCAGAATGCAGAATTTAGGCTATTACCAGCTCCCCCGGACTTACAGCTACGCAGGAGACACCAGGTTTGGTTTTTAATACCCTTTTGGCTCTGCTAATCCAGTGCTTGGCTTCGTGTTAACCACCACGGCACCCACCAGGGCCTGGCCGGGGAGATGGTGGAAATCCCAGCTTCAGACAGGAGAGCCACGAGTGCTGGATGGGAGCCAGCGGTTCGGCAGCCACACCGCCCTCCTGCTCCATCCGTTGGAAAAGGGCGGTTCAGCCATTCTGTGTGTCTGTGTGTGCAGGCACCTGCAGCCAACGCTCCCCGTTCCCCTGCCGCCCCTAGGTGCACTGGCTCCTCCGGCACCATCACGCTCCGGTGCAAAGACCTGAAGGTTCTTCAGCTGGAGATCCCAGGCCTGGAGGAGTGTCTCAACATCGCCAGCTCCATCGAGGTGAGTTCCTCCTCACTGTGCCAGCATGCAAAGGGTTGACAGGAAAAAGCAGCCACCTGCAGTGTTTGATCTCAGTCTATCATTAATGAGGGTAAACACAGCTCCCAGACAGCCCATGGGTGCCATGGAGTTGGTGGTGCCATAGATGCGGCCAGGAGAGGAGACCACGTCTGGGGTTTGCAGAGCTCTGGGGACACAGCAGGGATGTCCTCACCCCCTGCCCATGACCTACTTCACCTTTGCTCCCACTGCAGGCCCTCTCCTCGGTGGACTCCGTGACGATGATGTACCCATTCTTCTACAGACCCCCGAGCCTGAAGCTCGAGGAAGGCTGGCACCTTTTTCCCCTTGAGCAGTACTTCCAGCAGATTGCCTCACAGGTGAGCCTGCAAGGGAGAGACCCAGCTGGGCTGGGGAGAGAAGCAACTCCCCCAACCCATGCTGGGCAACCTCACAATCCCATGTGCCCTCCCCAGACGAGCCGGTGGCGGCTGAGCAATGTGAACTGGGACTTCACCACCTGCCCCACGTACCCTCCAGCAGTCATCGTGCCAGCAGCAGTGGATGATGATGCCCTGCGGAAGGCTGCCCAGTTCCGGCAGGGAGGGCGCTTCCCTGTCCTCAGCTATTACCACCCCAAGAATGGCACCGTGAGCCCGTCTCCCTGTCCAGCCGCTCTTCCCCTGTCCCACCACTGCCCACAAAGGTGGCTGGAAGCCCCCAGCTTTGTTTGACCCCACAGGCAATGCTCCGCAGCAGCCAGCCGCTGACAGGTCCCAACCGAAAGCGCTGCCGCGAGGATGAGCTTCTCCTGGGGATGGTACTGGACAAGGAGGAACAGGGTTTTATCATTGACACGAGGTCGGCACAGACAGCGAAGCAAGCTCAGATGACTGGCGGGGGCACGGAGCCCAAATCCTCCTACCCACAGTGGAGGCGGCTGCACCAGCCCCTGGAGAGGTGAGGGGCTGTGCTGAGGCCTGGTGCTGTCGTGACATGGGTGATCACACTGCCCTGCCAATGGCATTCGGACTGCAGCCCCCCTCTGCAAAAGCCTTCCTGAGCCCCTGACACTGCTTTCCTCCCCTTGCAGAGGCCGCCTGCTGCAGGAGAGCTTTGTTAAGCTGGTGGAAGCCTGCAACAACACCTTGACCAACATGGACCGGTGGCTGAGTCGCTTGGAGAGCTGCCGCTGGCTGAGCCACATCAAGGCAGCTCTGAGCACAGCCTGCCTGGCAGCACAGTGCATGGACAGGTAATTGGGGGCTGTGGTCCCCACTTTCACCCTCCCAAAGCTCTCAGTGTTGCACAAACTTTGGGCATTGCACTTCCTGCAGGGAAGAAGCCAGTGTGCTGGTGCACGGGGTGGAGGGGACAGACACGACACTGCTGGTCACGGCGTTAGCCCAGGTTATCCTGGATCCATCCTGCCGCACGCTCACAGGCTTCCAGGGGCTGCTGGAGCGGGAGTGGATCCAGGTGAGAGTGGCAGTCCCCAGGGGGATAAGAATTTCAGCACCCCCAAACTTCTTTCATCCTACTGTTTCCTGTTGGGGTCCCACAGGCCGGGCATCCCTTCCACCTCCGGTGTGCCCACTCTGCCTTCTCCCATGCCCGGCTGAAGCAGGAGGCACCACTTTTCCTCCTCTTCCTTGACTGCGTGTGGCAGCTGAGCCACCAGTTCCCCTTCTCCCTGGAGTTCAGCGAGCACCTCCTCCTCACCCTCTTTGACAATGCCTATGCCTCTGCCTACGGCGTCTTCCTGTGCAACAACGAGAAAGAGAGGCAAGTAGGGAGGACAGCACTACCCCTTGGGAGCAATGCCACAGTCACCCTTGAGGCAAAGCAAAGCTCTGTCAGAGCTGGGGTCACACGAGGACCCACAACCCCTTGCAGGGATTGAAGTGCAATCTTGACTCTCCCATAGGTGCCTGTGTAAAGTGAAGGAGAGTACACACTCTCTCTGGGCCTGGCTGAACCGGCCTGGAGAGAAAAGGAAGTACCTGAACCCTCTCTACTCACCCAATGCTCTGGTCATCTGGCCCTCCGTGGAGCCGCAGAGCATCCATCTCTGGCAGGGTGAGCCAGGTCCAGCTCTGAGCTGGGCTGCATGAGGGAAGGCTGCTCTGCTTTTCGTAGAATCCCAGCCTGATTTGGGTTGGAAGGGACCTTAAAGCTCCTGCACTCCCAACCCCTGCCACGGGCAGGGACACCTTCCATAGAGCAGCTTGCTCTGAGCCCCTGTGTCCAACCTGGCCTTGAGCACTGCAGGGATGGGGCAGCCACAGCTTCTCTGGGCACCCTG
>JAOEHX010053962.1:0-18947 GCA_025448015.1 Bolborhynchus lineola | reverse complement strand
CAAAGCAGCAATTGTGTTGCTGGATTTTCAGGTCTGCATCTGGAAAACAAGCGCTATTTTGCTTCTGACCTCCTGTGTAGGTTTTACTCCTCCAAAGGACCCCAGGTGGGAATATGAGTTTGAGAGAGCACCTTGGAAGAGCCAATATCCTGAAATACAACTTGGACGTAAATCAGCCAGGTCCTACTGACTGTATTTGATTTATAGTAATTTAATTTGCAGCCTTTGCTGTTCATAAAGTTATTGTGGTTTCTAAACTGTAAACCAGACCATGTCCACATAAGGGAAGATGAAGTTAAATACAGGAAAGCACACAAAATTACATAATTTTCCTATTTATTTTTAGGCTTTAAAGATACTTTTCATTGCCCATACTTTATAAATTGAAAGTGACATAAGATGCTTGTACTTGGTATCAGAAGATACTGATATGAGCTGATATAGTGAGTGGCATGTCATCAGGCAATATTATAGCAAGGTATTCAGAAAGATTTAAGGCACGTATTGTGCAAATTTTGTGATGTGGAAGAAGTCTGATGCTGTGTGATGGCTGGGAAAAGCTCTGCCTGCCTTTTGGAGAAGCACCACTTAGGCACTGACTTATCTGGCAGGTTAGCCAAATTCTTTACATACTGGAGACAGTAAAGCAGGAGCCTGGCAAACTGCAGCAGAGGAAAATTCTCAACTTTGCTGTTGTCCAGATTGAACAGCAGGGAAGATATTCTGCTCTTGCCCTCCAATAAATCCACATCCTGCAGTTTGTAGCCTGCTGGCAAGGGTGCTTTCCTGGGAAGAATGTATTTGAAGCTGTCAGGGTTGCAATGGATGGGGGTATGCACAGCTCCTCCTCTTTTTTGAGGACTGGATTTTATGGACAGAAAGCACCTGTGCTTGCATTTAATAAGAACCTTGGTGCTGTTCAGATATTAAAATGCCAAGAACACTCCTGGTGACATGGTCCTGCAGTGAATTATCCGGTTACCCTTCTCTGTGGGATAGGGTTTGGCTGGCAGGCTGCTGCTCAGCCCAGGCCAGAACTGGCATGGCAGCAGTGCGAGCATGGAGAACTTTCTGTTCGAAGCAGCATGGGCAGGGATTTGGTCCTTGCTATCTGGCTGCTAAGCTTACAAAGGTTTTCTCTGTAATTCTGGATTGATGTGTCTAAGGCTTGTTCAAGGCTCACTCCAGGTCGCTCTATCTTTTTGAGAGCAGCTGCTTTTCTTGCAGTGCCACTTGCCACAGGAGGATAGAGGAGTACAAGGAGCACAAGCCAGAGCACGCTCCCACATGCCTGACAGCTGATCTGTTTTTTCCCGAGTGTATCATTTGATCTGACACAAGTCTCAATGATCCTCATGTCACCTCTTGCCACTGCTGCAATGACGACACAACTAATGCCAACTGCCAGTGGACCATCCTGTGCTCCCACACTTGACTGCTCTGCTGGGGTGAGCCTCTTCCCTCCGGAGCAGCTTTTCTGTGCATCTCTGAGCCTAAATGAGATCAGCTGCACCCAACCTCATCCCAAAACATTCCCCAGCCATTAGTGCTCCAGAGTGCTGCGCACAAACTTTTCCCCAAGATGACCGGAGACACTGGCAATGGCAGGATAGCGAGGTTTCCACAAGGTGGCATCAAAAGACCTGGGCTTCCCCTCCACTAGCTCAGACCCGCAGGATTTAGCGCTTTCCTGGAATGGTTTAGCGTGACTGAGCCAGAGACATCTCTGGGGAGAGAAAAATGGGATGCAGCATGATGGGATTTTTGTCACGCATTTGGCCTGACACCCATCTCTGCCTTCCCTGGCTGCAGGCACGTCTGCGCACCAGGCCTCATAGGGGATGGGCGTCCACAGACATAAAATACCTGCAGAGGTCACTGAAGAAATCAATGTGCTCCCCTCCCTGCAAACAACTGCAGCCAGGACACCGGTGGGCCAGAGAATAGGAAGAAATAACCTCATAGCTTGACTCAGGATTGATGTATCAGCTGAGGCAGCTTTGCCTTTTACAGGACAGCAAAGGTGGACAGAACCCCCAGAAAGTGAGGAACAGTGAACAAAACCTATTTGGCCCCAGAGGTTCCCCTTCTTATGTGCATGGCCTCATGTTTTCACTCACCAGACTGGGACGTGAGGTTTGCCAGCCCTTAGCCCACACACATCATCCCTGGGGTGTGCCTAGAGCTGTCCCCATGCCAACAGGAGCAGTGGCCTCAGATGCTGCCTCATCACAGCTATCAGTGAGAGCAATACCCCAGCATCACAGAGGCATGACTGCTTGGGCTTCAGCTGGAGCATTTGCTGCAGCTCCTGGCTAAGCTCTGTGGATGTGAAACCCACTCCTGGCATGCTCAGAGGCTGCCCTGGGTGAGCGCTGAACTGGCCATGCTTGGCACCAATCATGGACACCTATTAAAAGGATGGGATTGGACACTGAGTAAGCATATTTGAGTGAGCACAAAATATGGCTTTGTGGTTTATTGTGTTTGGATTGCTTTGGCAAGCAGCAAACTCCAGCTGCTGAATTATTGCAGCCCTCAAACCAAAACAATGACAAATCTGTGACCTTGTCCTTTCAGAAGGAACAGGAAAGGGTCATTAGTGAGAGCCTGTGTCCCTCGTCAACTTACAAACGTGGGGCAAAAGCAAATAATCAAGCCCACGCAGAATTATTGTAGGCTCTGACAGATGGAGTGCAGCAGGCTGTAATTCTGGCAATATCAAGCAGTGGGTTCTCTAGCCCTGCGATAATTAAGATGCCCTTCCTTGGGAGTCGGATGAGAAGATGCCCTCTGAAAAAGTGGGGTCTTCTTGGTTTGCTTTTTTATTTTAATAATAGTAAAAAAAAATAATAGTAATAAAGTTGGGAGGGAAAAAGAAGAAAAAAAGTAAAAAAGGCATAAACGTGCCAGCCGGGAGCTGCGCCTGGCCGATGTCCTGCGCTCCCGTCTCCGCGCACGGTGGAGCTGTTGCTCCGCAATGGGGCCAGGACCAGGGCCGCGGCGGGTGCTTTGCTGCCCCACGGCCCTCTTGCCCGAACCCCGACCCGGACCAAGACCCCACCAGCATAGTCTAGAACTTACGTTTCCTTCAAAGACTTGTTTTTCGGCTAATCGGCGGCTGGAGGGGGGCAGGCAGCTGCACACAGAAGCAAGGGTGCCCCAAACCCCCAGCTTTTTCCTTCTGTCTGGGGCCACGAGTCAGGGTCTGAGTCAAGGGGAGCAACTTTGATGAAGCTAGCTGTAGGTTTATGTAAGAACTGGAGCCTAGAACTTGGCTTCAAGTGTGCCTGCCTGTGCAGGTGTTCTCCCTGCCAGTCTGGCCTTTATTTCCTGTAACCCTGCTCAAATGATAAATGCCAGGGGTGGTGTTTATGGATGCATCTGGTGATGATGGCCTCACCCGACTCAGAGTGGCTTCAGGGTAGACAGATAACACGGTAACCAAGAGCTAATCTGAGCAGGCTCTCCCCTTGAGTAATGAAGCCTCCCGAGGTTATACCTCGAAGTTGAGAGATTCCCTACTGCAACAGATTCCCAGTAAGTGATTAACAGCATGCTAAACTTGGAAAACTTTGGTAAGTGATGTGAAGGATTGATTGTGCACATATAATCTTTTAGACATAAATCACTGACCAAATCTGAGACTACATCCTGATTCAGCTGCACCTAGACTCTTCTCTGAGAAGGGGTTAGAAAGCAAAGGCGTCCTCTCTCAACCTCATGACTCAGAGTTTGATCCGACTCTGTCCTCTATGCAGTAAATACTTCAGTGTACCTTGCCACTGAATCTTGTTAAACCACTGTCACACTTACTATCACTTCTGTTAAATTGTTGGTTTATATCAATAAACGTATGGCTACTTCTCTCTTATAAGTAAAGTGCATCACTGCATCCGTGACACTGTCTAGAAGACTAAAGTTTAAAAAGCTGCTGCTGTTCCAGGTCCTCCATCTGCCCTCACCCTGGCCGTGGGCTCTGCTGCAGGGATCCTGCCTGAGGACAGGGACCCACTGCTACTCCTGCCTGTCCCTGCAGCCACCTTGTCTGCTTCAGGCCTGGCACAGCTCAGGAAGGGTAAGGAGGGTATCTGTGTGGCTAAGCCATGCAGTCACCACTATGCTGTAAGAGGTTATGCTTGGTGCCAACTGGTGAGCCCTGTCTCAGCACTGAGACACCTCCAGAGTGTGACACTGCATGTGGGGACACAAACACAGCTCTGCTCATCTGTATCTCCTTCTTACGGCAAACACCTCCATATACGACTTCAGTCCTCACTCACACGTTCATGTTTTCCTGGATTCTGGGTGGCCTGGACCACATTTCTCCCTGTCACCCTCAGCAGGCCTGAGGTCTCTCACTTGTTTTCAGCTGAGGAGACTTGCAAATGCAAAGCGTAGGCTGGGGATCAATGGCACCTTTAAATAGCCTGACCCAAAGCCTCTCTAAGCAGCTGACTTTGTCAAGCAGTGATAAAACTGCCTGGCTGTAAGCTTTCCTGTACAAACCTTTAATGTGAATGTTGCTGGATAAACTTTTCTCTTCCTTTCCAAGTGAAGGAGCAACACTTACCCCACAAGGAAGACACCACTGTCAACCACTGGCACAGCAGTTTTTTGTGTGAGAGGGTTGTTGCACTCTTGGCATCACAGTCCCAGCTCCCATGCACCTTGGGCTGGTGCTGAACGCTGGTACATGCTGAAGACTCCTGGGTGTTGGTGGAGAGGCTGCCCTGGGAAGCCAATGGGGCATGAGATTGTGCTTGAGTGCTTTCCTGGCTTGGGGCTTGTAATTATTAATAATCATAGTTAATCTCTGCCTCATACAAGTTGGCCTGTACACCACATCTTGTTTAAGCTATTAAAGGTACGCTTTTGTTTACTGAAACCCTCTCTGGGCCATCATATCACAAATGGCCTATGAATTATCAGTTGCATTATGAATGTTGTACGGCAATGTTCAATGACAAAGAAGCAATGCAAGTCTGCTGGTCTTCAAAAGAAAACCTCAAATAACCCCATGCCAAATCCAAGTGTTTGCAGCCTGCTTCTGAGGCTATGAATATTGTAGATATTACATATCTTTGTATGGTATTTGTTAAATATTTAAGATCAGAAAAGAGATTTTAGCCTAAATGGCTGCTTGTGGTCACAGCATTAGAGACTTGCAAAATTATTGCTGGAACCCACAAACACAGGTTTGCTTTTGGATCCAGGCTCCTAATATTTTGTGTCAGGTTAGGCAACCATTTCCTAAAGATCAAATACAGGTTACAGCTCATCCTAGCTGGAACTGTAAAAAGACAGAGAAAGCAAGAGCTGTCAAGTGAACAGCAAGGAGTCCTGTCAGGCCAACAAACCCCAAGGACTTCATGTATTCATGGGCATCATCTTAAATAAATTTTACATTGTGCACAAAGTGGCTATAGACTGTTAGGGTTTGGTTCTTTTTTGAGATATCCTGAGAATTCTCTGAGTTGGTATAAAGGAAAATTAATTTTTACTTATGCCATGAACCAAACTCATTGATTTCCTCTCCCATGCCTCTTTCTGTGCTTTGGCCAATGTGGTTCCTTCGTCTTCCCTAAAAAAGCCAGAATGGAGCTGCCCAACCCAGCAGTGCCCTGGAGAAATGCTGCAGAATGGTGCTAAGCCAAGCCAAGCCAAGCCAAGCCTGCGTATAACAAGTTATAATTGAATCTCAGAATCACAAAATGAGTTGGATTAGAAGGGACCTTTAAGGGTCATCTAGTCCAACTCCCTTGCAATGAGCAGGGATGTCTTAAACCAGGTCTGGTTGCACAGAGCCCCATGCAACCTGACCTTGAATGTTCCCAGGGATGAGGCATCTATCACCTCCCCAGGCAACTTGTGCCAGCATTACACTGCCCTAATCATAAAAAATTTCTTATTTATATGTAGTCTAAATTTACCCTCCTTTAGCTAAAAATGATTATCCCTTGCTCTATTTCAACAGGCCCTGTTAAAAAAGTCTTTCCCCATCAATTTTTGATGTGTTATACTTGACAGCAGTCAAAGTCTTATCCTTTGATGTGTTATACAGGAAGATCTCACCCACAGAACCCACCAAGGCCACGGCTGGCTGGTGGGGCACCTTCGCAGCCGCATATTGGGGTTTCAGGTGTGAAGGTTTCTGCCAACACCCAGAGGATTTTCACACATGCTCGGGAGCAGGCAGGATAACTAAACTCTCTCTGGCACCTCCATATGGCTTTGTCTTTCCCGTCAACCACCTCCTGGAGAACAGGCTCCATTCCCTTGCAGCTGAAGGCTTCTGGGAGGGCAAAGGTGACTTCAAGGCACCCCAAATCCTGGTGCAGGGCCAAAACTCAGCTCCGGTCATTCCCCACTTGTGCTATGGCCCCTCTGAGCAGGGGAAACAAGAGAAGTCCCCTGAGCACAGCAATACCCGCAGCCTGCTGCACTGCTGCCAGCCAGGCATGGGCTGTTTTCTGCCCGCAGTCACCTTCGGGCCTGACAGTAATCTTGAAGCATCTGCTCCAAATCATCCAGGATTACAGGAATTAAAAAAACCCCAACAAACCCCAATTAGAGGCCCAGGGTCCCGCAAGGACAAATCCGTTTAACCCTAATCCAGGCTGCTGCCCCTTCCCAAAAGGCAAAGGAACAGTCCCTGCTGGCTGCCTTTTGTGTGATCCAGCAGCGTCTCCTCTCCTCACCTGAATTTACCCATTTTTTTGCCACAGAAGTAGTGCCAGGTAGCGCATTCATGCTACTGGAGAAATGGAATGCTTGGCCTTGGGATCTGAAATTAGCTCCACAGACGTGGGGGTTGGTGCCAACCTTTTTCCCTGCACACACTCCAAGGGGATTACAGAGGTGAAAGAGAGGGTGCAAATAAATCTGTATGCATTGTAGTGCCCATTAGGGTCTGTACAACAGGCAGTGGCTCCTCTACTTCTTGCTCACCATCATGTCTAGCTCTCTGTCCACCAAGAACACCTTCAGGGTTTCAATATGCTCGGCACTCAACATGGAACGAGGTGTCTGCAGCCCCTTGATCTGTGAAGCTACTTTGCTGAGCAATTCAATGTGGAAATGCTCCTTTAAGATATGGCACAGAAATCTGGGGTTGGTAGCAGGCCACTGAGACACAGCTTGAGCCTGGAAGGCTGTAAACTAGGGCTGCAGCAGGGACACAGCTGAATGTGAATGTATGTAATGCTAGGCCATCTGTGTGCTTCGCCCTTGTTGGGCTTAAGAGCCATGTTCAACCCGTCATGTCAATACAGCCCCCAGTTTACAGACTTCTGCATTTTCTGACTTTTACTAAGAGATTTGTTAAGCTGGTGTATCCCTGACTTAAAGGTCAATCAGCTTCCTTGGAACCTGGAGCTTTCATCCTGCGGCGTTAGGAGATGTCAGCTGGCTATAATTGGTCCTGACTTGCATGAACAGCACCCATTGAAGGACACTCCTTGTGACCAAACATTTGTAAAACAAAAAAATTCAGGCAGCAATTTTTTCTAAGACCAGTTCCTGAATCTTCTTTGAGGCAGAAATGAAAGACAGTAATATGGCCACAAACCACCCTCAGGTGTGCACTTATTCCATCATTCAAGAAGATGTTGGCAGTTGAAAATGTTCTGTGCTGGTTTTGGCTGAGATTGCGTTGATTTTCTTCATAGTAGCTAGTACAGGGCTATGGTTTGGATTGGCAGTGGAAACAGTGTTGATAATTCAGGGCTGCTTTCATTATTGCTGAGCAGCGCTTACACAGAGCCAAGGCCCTTTCTGCTTCTCACCCCATCCCAACAGTAAGCAGGCTGGTGGTGCACAAGAAGCTAGGAGGGGACACAGAAAGGACAGCTGACCCCAAAGGGATATTCCATACCATACGATGTTATGCTCACCATATAAACCTGGAAGGAGAAGTAGGAAAGGGGGACATTCATGTGATGAAGCACTGCTTTCCCAGAGACAGCTGAACACCTGCATTCTGACGGGAATTAGTGAAATCCTTGTCTTGCTTTGCTTGATGTGTGCTTTTTGCTTTACCTTTTAAATTGTCTTTATCTCAACCCATGAATTTTCTCACTTTTACTCTTCTGAGTCTCTTTCCCATCCCACTCAGGAGGAGTGAGTGAACGACTCCATGATGCTTAGATACTGGCTGAAGCTAAATCACAACATATTCCCAAACTTCTGTTTGACAGCTAACTTTCGTTTGACATACCACTCAGACTGAGAAATATGAGTCAACATCTTTCCTTTTGACATGGCTAAAGTCCTATCTGTTCTGATACTTGTCACAAGACAGTTTCCTTCTACCACCAGTAGGAAAGCTGTAGCCCACTTCACCAAGCTCGAAGTCAGTGAGGTACTCTCTGGATTTTCTTAATGTCTGGCAGCACAGCCTCTTGTGGAGTTAGAATGCAGAACTGCAAAGATGGAAAGATTTCACTTAGCCTCCATCATGCAGCTTCTTACAAAAGTTTTAGTGTCCTTCTGAAAAATGCAGTTTTGGGTCATTGTAGCAGAACCCGATCTAATGACCACTGAAGTCAACAGGAGCCTGTCTGCTAATCTGAAGATGTGTTTGGATCTGGCATGAATTAACAGTAAGATGCAATGTAGAACTCAGTATTTAGTGCTGAAGAAAAGAGTGTTTATTTATGCAGCAGATAATTACTACTATTCTACTGAAGAAATAAAAGAAACATTTCATTAATTGCATGCACTTTGTAATATAATGGAGGAGTCTGTCTGCTTCCATGTCCTTTGTGCCTCCTGATATTTTCCTGGTGCTCCCAGGCATTTCACATCTTCTCTGAGCCTTGCCTCCATTGCGAAAATAAATATATGAAATAACTGCAAACAAGAGAGCAATACCAGTGTGAGTGGCTGGGCCAAGGCAACGGGCCAAGGCACTCTGCTCTCACCCTTGTGTACTTGGAAGGTGAAACTTAGAAACTTCGTAATGACTGAGTCATCTCGTAACACAAACAAACCTGAACAGCCAAAATGCATACCTACATATGTACAGTGACATACAGAGGAGACGTGAACAGCAAGTTTTAATGCCTGGAAGGCCATGAGATCCTTTGCAAGGTGACTTATTCGTTACAAAGCACTGGAAACTGTTAGAAGTAATAGAGGTAATGAATGAAAATCATGCCGTACCACTGATAAGAACAGCTTTTCTTCTCTCACCTTGTCTTGTACAGTGCGGGTGTGACCTCACAGCGACTCAATGCTTCTTGGCACAAATATTCCATTGACTTTAGTGGGAGAGGTGGAAGGCTGAGGACTGCTATTCATGAAGGTACCGGTTTGCAGGATCAGAGTAGCACACGGTGACAGCTGAGTCCTGCTTCTGTGGCACAGGAGAGTAGGAATAAAAGGGCATTTTTGATGAAATAGTTGAAGCAGTAGGGATTTACTGAACCAGTGTTACACTGCCCATGCAGCTTGCTCAGTTTGCTGTTGCTAGCAATTCAGATATTGTCCAAGCTGTCCTGCTCATCAGTGCATGAACTCTGAAAACACTTAGCCACTACCAGCTCTGTGCATTATTTCAGCTGGAAGAACCATGTAGGTAAAGTAGCGATGATGGATCTAAACGATAATAAAGTCTCCCTGTTGAAAATTTAAAGTGCTATACAACTATTTTTAGTGACCTCTCCAGCTGAGATAATGCAGAAAGCTAACTAAATGTGAACATCCATCTTAGGTGAATTGATTCTTACAGTTTGCAAACCAAGGTGAATTGTAGGAGGTTAATGTTCATGCTCCAATACAAGGATATCAGCTATATAAAAAGATGCATACTACACATGTAAAGAAATAACCTATTAAATGCCTAACCTGGATGCAATGTTGTGGTTCTTTTTTATCATTATTATTTCAGCACATTTATTTCCTTAATGGACATTTAGTTCAGAGAGAACACTAAGAACTCTCTTCCTCATATTCTCCTCCCTCTCCTCTCTTTGTGTGTGTATGTGTGTGTGATGTGTGGGGGCATGAGAAAGGGAGAAGATTTTTGTCTTTGATTCGGGAATCATTGAGACAAAGTGTTCAAATATGATCTTCCAAAATCAAAGACATTCAAAATATGTTTTTAAATGGATTTTTTTTCCTCCCTTCAAGCATGCCCCAAACCCGAGTTCTTGGGCCAGCATTTTCAAACTGAGGACTTTAAAATTAAGCAACTCTTTTTTTGCAGCTTCCTAAATGGAAGAACTGAGCACCAACAGTGCTTCATCTGCAAGGAGATGCAGAGGACTTCATGTCTTTGTAAAATCCAGTACATATTTCAGGGCTGCCACAGCAAATTCTTTACTTCTCAGAGCTCACTTGTCTCGGAAGGGCTCCATATCCAGCAATGCAGCCTGCTCCCACTCCTGTTCAAACCCTCCGACGGCAATTAGCAACATCAATAAGTAATAGAACAAATACTTGTCTCTGAAAAACACAAGCCACAGACAGAGCAACTCATTCACTTTACTCTGAGGCTGTGTTATAAAACTTAATCTTTTATATTTCATCTGTTTTAAGCCCCAGTCCTACAAACACTTAGTTTTGAGATAAGACACTTGAAAGTCAGTGCTTGATGAAGTGTGAGTGAAAGGCAAGGCCTAACGCTGCAGGGGTCCAGGGTGAAGAATCATATCCATCAAGTCCCACACACACCAACTATGCCCCCATAAAGAAGGTTTTTTAGTTTAGTTCCTTCAGCTCAGCTCTTTAGCAGAGAGTTTTTGGAACAGAGAAATGAGTCTGTTGACCACTCAGCTCCTGGAAACAGTGAGTTTCCAGCAGAAGCAAAGTCAAAAGAGGTGGCAGAGACCAACAAAAATACTGTAATAGGAGTGTTTACTGGCATTGCATAGGGATAAAATGCAATATTACTGGGAAAAACAGCTTTCAAGAATTGAAAATGGGTGAGCAAATCCACCAAGGAGCCACGAACTATGTGCTCATAAGTACTAATATGATTCTAGTATTGCTTCAAGAACTATTTCCTACAGGAGACATCCCACCACTGAAACTCTGAAGTACTTCTGACCCACCAGTGTCCCATCAAGCGAATCTGCTGGGAAACACTCCAGCAGTTTAAGTTTAACAAACAAATCGGTTAGCATTGCTCCTTCAGCACTTGTGGATGTCAGGGGATAAAAAGGATCACTGACTGAGTGGGAACAGTACTCGCAGAAACTCAGCCTTGGCCTTGGGACTCTCATCTACCTCTGTGGTCAAGAGGCAGAGACAAGCTTTCACAGACGGTGGACTTGATTAGAGAACTGATCTTGGTTAAAACTGCCTGGATCTTCTTGCTGCTAATAATGGAGAGGGAGGAGTGTGGGACTGTCTCTCCAGGCAACAGAGACAGATTGACGGTGCTGGATTACTGCTAGAGTGGGATTAGGTGCTCTGAGTCACCTACCTGAGAACTCCTCTCCCACTGACCCTGCTGGCAACCTGCGGAGACCAATCTCCTTCACATCAGTTTTGGGGACTTCCATCCCCACAGCAGCTCCAGGGACAAGCTGCCACCTTGCATGGGAACAGGCACATGAGAAAGTGATTGCAAGCCAAGGTAATTTTGAAGAACAACCCACAAAACCTTCACATTGACTTAGGAAACAACCTGGCCTGAAGAGAAGTTTCTGATGTAAGTGTCCTGATAAAGGTGTTTATGAGGAGGTGCTTTTCTCAACAAGGCACAGCAGTTTTCTCCCTGAAGAATGGTTGTATGTCCTTGTGTTTTTTTGAAGTGCCTGAAAAACACTGGACCTGTGTATCCCTGTTTGTGTCTTCTTCACTGTACATTTAATGGGGAATGATGTTCCAGAAAAGATGTCATTCCATCTATGGCTACCTTGTATTACAGCTATGCAGTATGAAATCATTTCAAGAACTGCTTCTGAAGAAGCACATATATTTCAATAAGTGAAATTAGGAGGAATAGGGTGTTATTTGTTCTGAATGGAGCCACTAATAGTTACTGAAAGAACATTCAATACAGCAAAAGTATTCCAGCTGAAAGAAATCATGTCCTGCTCTCCTACTGTAGAGCTCTCTGTTGAAATCAACTTATCTTGAAAAAGAGAATGTAGTGCTAGAATAAAACTTCCCACTTGTCCTCGTGAAGCCCCAGATGGTGTTTCATTGTGGGTTACTATGGAGTTATTGAATAAAGATTGAGGGGCTTGTTCTGCTGATCGATATCTCTGTGCATGGATGCAGATGCAGATCTTAGCAGTGGCTTTGTATCCCCTGGAGGCTGCCCTCCAAAACCTGCATTCAGCTTGTGTGAAGTTTTCTAAGGGATTGAACTTCTGAGAGTAGTGCAAATAAGCCATGGGTGCTCAGGATGAATGGATATTCCTGTTCCGCTCCTACCACTAGATTATGACAATCTCTCTTTTCACATCTTTGTTTTGTATTAGACTGCTAACAACATGCCTCCTCCCCCCCAAAAAAAAAGAAAGTTAGGAAAAAATAAAATCAAGAGGAGCAGCTTTAAATGGAAATTAAGAGATGTGTCTAAATCCTTTAGGCTGTTTGGGATGTCTCAGGTGATTTAGTCTGGTTGCACCTGAACATTAAAATGTATGAGGGCACTAAGGTTCATCACTTAGCCTATTAAAACATTACAAAAGTCCCTGGCACAGGGCTGCCTCAGACCAGGCAGAGCTGCCCTGCATGGTCCCTGGGAAGAGCTCAATAGTTAGCATGGGGAGCAGAGCCTTTCCCATCAGAAGTATGAACACAGCCATCATGCTTGGAAGGTGAGGGGGCTGCAAAGCAGCAGTCAACAGAGCCAGGGCATGGCATTAAACAGTGCAAACGTAGCAAAGTGGCTGCCTGCTCAATGACAGATCTCTACTGTGACAATGAAAAGCTAAAATCCTGCCAGAAGTTTTCCAGTCAGGAGTCTGTGCCGGAGCCTGGTTTCATTTGGACACATGCCAACTAGGCTGCCCTGGTTCCCTGAAGGTGAGCTGCAAATCCGGATTTTGGGGATAGCAAGCTCCCAGTTTTGTCTGACACCATCTCTATCTTGGCTTAGGATAGGCACAGTGGGGAAAAAGTCATGGAGGTTCCACCAAACCCCTGCTTAGGCATTGCTGTAGAGGGGACACTTTTGCCTGTGGAGGGGGCAGATCCCACCCCATACGTGCTATGTATGTGTTCAGGTCAGAGGGGGAAGGCCACAGAGGTAGGTTTAGCTTAGCACTGTCGGTCAATCCCAAGATGCAAGAAAAGCCCCTTGGGTTATGTAGTTTGAGAAGAGCCTGGGAGGGGAGAGCACTGAGTGACTGGCACCATTTTTAGGCTTTCTGGGACCAAAACAGTTGAAGTGGTGATGAGGGCTTGTGCCCCAGGGATGCCACTCCTGGGATGGAGTAGCACCAGCTCTGGTACATTTAAGGAGACAACTAAGTGTGGAGAGTTTTGGGGCAACAGTGCCTCTCCTCAACCTCTGTGAAGAGGCAGGAGCAACTATGTGAACCCACTTTGCTTTTATAAGGTTTGAAGCTGTAAACTTCCCTCCAAACCACATTTCTTGCAGGGGAAGATGTGTGCCATAGAGGCCCAGGAGACAGCAGGGTTACAATGGTCTTTTTAGGGAATTCTGTATTTTGGGAGGGCTTAGACTGAGCACAGCAAGTGATGAAGGAAGAGAAGCCATTTCCTGGCCTTTTGCTGGAGGTCTTGCAGCCTGTCCTGAAACAGAGAGAAACTGAAGTCCAAGGGCTTTATCTGTCACTCTAGTAAGCAGAATAAATGCCGAGAGAGTGCGAAGTACTATATCCCTCAGGGCACTGAAGATGACATATTCTTTCCCTTGATTCCCAGCTAGGTCTCACCTTCCAGGCCCCCTCGGTGCAGGAGCACCCCAAGGTCAGCACAGGGCTTGGTCTCCCTTGCGGATGCTGGGCTGCAGGGTGGCCTTGGGGAGGGGACAACTCAAAACCTGGCAATTTCTGCACCACACAGCACCCTTTCCTTTTGACCTCCCACACTTCCAACCTTCCCTCCAGCAAATACAATTGTATCTTCTGGAAAAGAAAGAAATAACACAAATACAAAAAAGTCAGTGCCAGGCAGGTACAGACATCACTGGGGAGTATTACAGGCTCTTTCAGGGTATTACCCCTGCATTGGCCGGGAGTAACTGGATCTGCAATAGAATTTGATCCTCCCAAGCCTTTAATTGGATGCGTGAAAGGTCCAAAATGCAGCCTGTTTTTGTGCTTCCCCAGCTACAAAGTACATGGTCTTCTTGTCACACAAGGGCACTTCCCAATGAACCCACACTTCCCAGCGGACACAATCTCCTTTCTAACCGCTGATACCACCCAGCTCCCAGGCCAGCAAGTCAAAGCAGACCCTTCATAAAGGAGCCCTACCAGTCAAAGAGGGTGCCGGCGGTGGCAAAATACACAATACCTTTCACACACCCACCACTTTTTCTGTCGGCAAAGAAAATGCTGTAGTTGGACAAGGGGCAAAAGGTGGTGGCAGAACAATTAGGGCACATTTGCTCCCCTCTGTGAGATCGGGCTGTGGGATGGGGCTTGGATGAACGCTCTGCAAGGCTTGTGCAAACTGGAGCGCAAAGACTGGGGCAGGAGCACCCATGTGTGCTAAGCAGCAGCTGGGGCAGGGCTCCCAGGCTGGAAAGGCCGGTGGGGCTTTTCCAAGGTTCCTGCCTCCCCCAGCCCTCCTTCCACACCGGTTTGTACCGCAAACAGCAGCAGCCTTCCTCTGCAGTGCTGCTGTTGGGACAATGCTCCCCGGGTAAGTGGGTCTTCTGTCCCCAGCTGCACCGTGGCCAGGCTTTGCCCAACCTGCAAGCCTTTTGCTTTCCTTCTTTCTTTCTTTTTTTTTTTTTTTTTTTTTCCTCTTGCAAAATATATTTGCGGACCGTGCACTCATTTTTTTCCCTTGCAAACTTATTAGCTATTCAGCCACGGCAAGCACTCGTAAGCATCCTTTGTCCCAGGGAGGCCTGGAGACCCCTTCATTAGCAGTGATTACCCTGAGCAGTTTGACAGCCTCCCAGCCCGCTTACAAGACTTTCCCATTCAGCCCTGCCCGGGGCTGCCCCACTTCTCAAAAGAAACGGAAATATTCAAACATTTCTCCTCCTCCCCCCGCCCCCCGCCCAAGCTGGAGAGAGGAAAAGCTGTTTCTCTTATCCACCCTCCCCATTCGCTTCACTTTTGATAGAGAAAGGTCAAGGCAGACTTTTTAGAGACCCTTTTCTGAGCGTTTTGTTTAATGTAAATGCAGGGACCTCACCTCTTTCTCGATTATAATTGTTATTATTTTTAAAACAGACGAAGATTGGGGAGAGCGATGGCTTGGGCTGATCTTTGGGACAAAATAAAAGTGCTGAAAATGCCAGGGAAAAGGCATTCCCTTTCAATGCGAGAAGGGAAAGGGCAGCAGGAAAAAAAAAAAATAAAAAGGAGAGGGGAAAGAGGGGAGAGAAGCGGGGTTCTTCCGCGGGTGTTACCGATACAACCGAAGGCGGCCGGAGCTGCCCCTGTGGGTGACCGGGGCTGAGAGATGCCCAGTCCTCTTCATCCTCCCACAGCAGCAAGAAGGGGGCCCGGGACTGCTCCGCTCATCGTGGCTTCGTGATCCTCTTTGTTCCAAAGGCTTGATTTGTGCTGCGTCCCTCCCCAGCCCACTCGGGAGGTCCAATACTCGTTATACCCCTCAAACCCTTTGTCGAAATACATAATATTAATAACAAATGTTGTCCAAATTCCAGGGTTTTGATGTTTGTTTGTTTGTTGTTGTTGGGGGGGAGGGGGTGTAGGGGTTGTTTGTTTCTCGGATGGGTTTTCTTTTTGGTCTTTTTTTAGTTAGAAAGAAATTCCACGTTATGAGAGGCTGAGAGAATATATTAATATAATTCTCCACCTCTTTATACGTCTTTCGAGAGCTTTAATCCCCAGCAGTAATCGCTGCTCTGCCCGCAGGAGCCAGTGCAGAAATTGCAATCCGCTCCACCGATTTCCGGGAAAGAAAAGAAAGAACACGTTTTTTTTTCCAGGAGATTCCGTCTTGAGGACGCAAACCTCTTTTTTTCCGCAAAACCCCCTCGAAGGTGAAAAGTGCTGCCCCCAAAGCAAGGCAAAACCCCCCTACCTCTTTGAGGTTTGAGCGGCAAAACCTGGCTGCCCTTGTTTGTCGGGAAAAAATACGCTGGGGTTTAATCAGCAACAAACCTGGAGCAGGGCTCGGGTGCAGGTTTGGGATGCAAGGTGCGCTCCGGTCCCTTCTGCAGGTGGGTTCCTCCCAGAATGGAGCTGGAACCCCTCGCGCTGCCCCCACTTCCCGCACTCGCAAAATGCGGCTGATTTGCCTCTTCCGACATCCTGAATTACACCCCGCCGGGGAAAACAGTTGCCTGTAAATGGATTTAAAAGACAGGTAATGAAGACCTGCTACCTGTCGCGTCCCTGTCAGTGGGGAAAATCAAAACACATGCATCGGGGGTGAAATGGCGATTCAGACACCGGCGGTGCCTACGCCCGTCAGGCTTTAAGTGCAGAGGGGAAAAAGTCACTGCTGAGACGGGGACACACCTCCCGAGAAAAGGCAGCGCGACCGAATCAATCCATCACGGAGCTGAGATGGCCCTTGTACCGTTGCAGGGGAGCTGGGGCATTGCTCTACCTGGCTTCGCCTCCCGAAAAAACGAGCCGAGCAATCAGCTTACCGGGGAGGCATCTCTCGGAGGCCAGGGAAGTAAACGCAATGAGACCGAGCAGACAAGAAAAGCACAGCTCAGGCGATTTAAAGATCAATGTCAAACTGTATAATATAAAATCCTTCTGCTGGGGGGAAAAAGCTTAGCACGCTCCTCAGACTTGGCGTTTGGTGCCCTCCAGGAAAACCACCGCCAAAGAGAGTGATGCAGGTTAGTGGTGGGCACAGCCCCAGGCACGTAGCAGGAGCTGGGATTTGGGGTTATTTCGCCCCCGATCCAGCCCTTGCCGGGCATGGGGGCGGTTAATTCCGCTTCTCCATGCATTTGTCAGGTGAAGGAGGAAGCTTGGTTTTTCCGGATGGGTTGTCCTCAGCCATTCACCCTCTCCCCCCCGCCTTTTTTTTTATCCCTTCCTTTTCCATCGTCCCTGTCCAAAAATTCACCGATGATAATCGCCAAAGCCTAGGCCTCTGGGAGAGGAGAAACTGCGGCTGTGCCTTCTTCCCCTCCCCGGTCTCCCCGATCCTCCGCCAGCCCGGGCCCCGCTCCTCTCGTAGCACCCCGCCTCCCTCGGCTCCCTGCCCTGCAAAGACATCACGCCGGTACGAGAACCCGGCTATTTCGGTTGCTGCCGTGCTGATGCTGAAATCTCCGTGGCCTCGGAGAAGTGCTCTGTGTAACCTGGCGGGCTTGAGACCGACACCGTCATTTCAAAGCAGATGCGAGGGTCGTTCATCAAATATTTTATTATGGGTTTAGGCTGCTTCATACAGTTTCGTCCTGCACATGCTCTACAAGTCACCTGTGCACACAGAGAACAAGCAAAAAATAATAATAATTAATAATAATAGAAAAAAATCTACCATAGCAATCCCTTAAATAAGTAAATAAACATATTATATATTTATATAAAAAACCCCTCCAAATTTAAAGTAATTTAAAGTAAAGCGAAACCCAACTGAAAGAACAGCGTCTTTTCAACATGAAATACCCCCGCGGAATAAGGGCAGCGCTCAGATGTTTCACAGCTTGGCATTCGGGGATTTTTGTTGTTGTTTTTTGTTGTGTGGGGTGTTTTTCTGTTGGTTTTTTTTTTTTTTTTTTTTTTTTTTTTTTTTTTTTTTTTTTTTTTTTTTTTTTTTTTTTTCCCTCTTTAATTATTTTGGGGTTTTCTAGGCATCAATTCCGCGTATCCTTAGAAGTAAAGGCGACAACGATTTTTACCACGTTTTTTGATGCAGTCTGTTGCGGGCCGGGGAGGGGGAGCGGGACAGCGTCCTGTGCCCGAAGAGCATCCCGTACCCCGGCTTTGGCCATTGCGGCCGGGTGATGGTAAGCCCGGCTGCCCCAGCCGTGTGGGGAGGCACCGCTCAGATGCCCCCCCCCCCCCTTCAGCCCGCTGTTTGCCGTGGCGGTGGGTCAGATGTCACATTCACTGTCGCTGGATGTGATGGAGATGGCGGAGGTGGCCGCTTTGCTGGAGAGGCTGGCTGTGGGGCTGGAGGCTGCCCCCCCCGCTTCCCCGCCGCTTTCCTCCTCCGCTTGCAGCGAGCGCACCGAGCCCTGCGTTAGGACCTGCTGCTGCAGCCTGCAAGGAAGCGGCACACACAGCATCACCGCCCAGCCCCGCGCCCTAGGACCGGCTGCAGCCCCCCGTCTCCCCGCCAAGGCTCTCCCGACCACCCCCCGGGCCGCTGCCCTCACCTCCATCTCACAGCGGCGAACCCTGTCAGTCTGACGGCTCTGCCCGAGGAACTGGATGCTCACCCCACAGCCTGCCCTGCTCTGCGGCAGGCACACCCGGGAGGCGGTTGCCTCTGTGTGTGTCCCCTTCCGCAGCCTGTCCCACAAAATTAGGCCTCATCCGAAGGCCTAATAATTCCCTGCAGCATCTCTCGGAGAGTGAGGCCCCTCCAGCAGGCCTGATATCTGCCCTCCCAGCCCGTGGAAAACGACTGCGGGTGACAGCACCCGTTTGCCAGATGTATGGTCGCCAGTCTGCACTCAGAGGGGTTGCGGGCTGACAAGTGGGGACACCCCCCATCCGTGTTGCTGAAGGGGGGATACCGGGGGACCGGACTCCCCCATTTCCCGGGGCGTCTGCTCTTGTAGGGGTTACACTGCGATTTTTTTAAGATGAAAGAAAAGAAAGGGAAGGGAAGGGAAGGGAAGGGAAGGAAAGGAAAGGAAAGGAAAGGAAAGAAAGGAAAGGAAAGGAAAGGAA